>CAUYUJ010020847.1:105000-149176 GCA_963575745.1 Prorocentrum cordatum
AAGTACGTATTGATGCAACAAGACCGCCGAATCGACTCGATGCAGAAACACATCCAGGAGCTCCGTGACCTGCTGGGCATCATGCGCACTGAGACCCCCGCCATTCCGACCGCCAGGGACGAGAATTACGACCGCAAGCCCGACCCGACCATCCTCACGGTGCGCTCGAAACCGACTCACCACAAGCAGAAGGTCTCCGACATGGTCGACGAGTGGCTCAAATATACCAACATGCAGATCGACACGGACTGGAAGATCGAAGGAGATGATTCCGCGAAGCAGTTCATTGTCAGGTTCCAGGGTGCAGAAAGTTATACAGCACGGAAAGTGGGTATGGCCTTGGGAACAATCAAGCAGGGGAGGAACTCATGGCGCCGCTTCCAAGCCCCAGATATTTCAGGACATCAAGCAGAAGTGTATATTTCGACTGACAAATCAGCGGCCATGGTCAAAAACGAGCTTACATGCAACATCATCCGCCGCGAATTTCAGTCCATATTGCCTGGAGATCAGTTCTATGTGGACAAGAGCACGTGTACTATTTCACTCAACTGGAAACCCCTGGCCAGGGTCATCAACCAGGGCCCAGGCCAAGCGCCCAAAGTTCAATGGGCGATTCCAAACTTATCTGCGCTGGGATTGGACATCGCGAGTGTTAAGAAGAGGATCGAGAGTACCATCTCCCCGACCGAGGACCCGAACCTATGGAGTCTCTAGCAGGTTCTCCCTCTCTTGGTCTGGCGGCAGAGCGGCATCTTCCCCAATCCCATTGCATCTTACTGCCTGGAACGCGAGGACACTATTCCATCACAAACCCTGGGTTCGCTCCAGGCGCCTGGGCTATCTACGCAAGTTGCTGGCCAAAGGAGCGGTTGTCTCAGTGCAGGAGACACGGCTCCAGAGCTGAGATCGAGGACTTCCTGTGCCACGCGCGCGTCTCTCACTTGGCGATCTACTCCTTCGGGGCACCTGGCACCGCGCGAGGTGGAGGAGTGCTCACGTTCTTCCCAGACTTCCACCACCTCCCTGCTGATCAGCGTCCTGTGGTGCACCAGACAGTGCTCATCCCAGGCCGAGTTTTGCAGCTGTATCTATCCTTCCCCTCGGGCTTCTCCCTCTCCCACTTCAACATCCACAACCGCGGCATTCGAGCTGGGGGTTTCGAATATGTGAACGGGCACATCTCTCGGGAGCTTGACCTCGCCAATGCTCACCCAGAACAATGTTTGGTTTCAATGTCGGGGGACTTCAATATCTTTGCCTCTCCCCCTCGCTCTCTCCACGATCATCCCGCTGACGCAGCTGCGATTCAGGACTGGCGTATGCAAGCATCCTTTCGGCGGAAGGGATTATTTCAAAAGTTTACTGAGGTGCAGGTAGACGAGCCGACCCACTTTTGCGCGGCGAACACCACTGTCTCGAACCTCGATCGGATATTCGTCTCATTCCCAGGTTGGGCGATCTCTCAGGTGTGTATGCGTGGGACAGTACACGGGTATCCTGAGGTTTTGAACACGGCCGCCATCTCGGATCACGCTGCGATATCCATCACCGTTGGTGCCCGTCGACCGCGAGACCCTGAGAACCAACCCGTCCATCCTGATATTTACAAAAGAGACGAATTCTGCCAGTTCATGGAAGCTGCTCTCAACTGCGAGGAGACCCCGCTGTCCTCGCCGCTGAAAGTGGCATACCACAAGCGCCTGATGAATGCAGCTGCCCACCGCACGAGGAATTACATGATCGTGCACTCCCCGAATGACCCGCTGTCCCGTCTCACGGTCCTCCGTTCTATTTCCAGGGCTGTATGGGGTCAAAATGTGGGGCTGGCTCAGAAAGTTCACCGATCTCATCCCCTGGGCAGGCGTTTCCTGGACATTGATGTGCTTGGCAACTGTGTCAGGCTCCTGCATGGAAATGAGTCCCTAAGACGGTCCAACGCCGAGCATTCCAACGCGAATGAATGAGCTCAAGGGCAAGTCCGCGCTGAGCTTCAAGAGCCACCCGAGCGCGCCAGAGCCAAACTTAGAAGGGAACTCAAAGGACTGATCCACAGAGGTAAGCTCTGGTCGCCCTTCAACCGCAGTCTTCCCCTTCAGGGCCTCGAGCAGGCCAGCGGCCGCGCCGCAGGTCCTGAAGAAACTCTTGCTGGCCTTGGCGCGCACTGGGGTCAGGTGTTTTCCGCCGAGCTTATTTTTGCAGGTTCTGCCGCGCGCTACCGGGAGAAGTTCGCTCCGAGCGCCGGTTTACGAGATATGCTGCCCCCGACCCAGAGGACGATAGAAAGAGTTCTCAGACGTGCCGCCAATGCGGGACCAGGGCCCGACGGTCTAGAGTATGAGGCTTGGAGACGGCGTCCCAGCGGCAGCAGAATTCTCGCAGAGTTGATGCTATGGCAGATGGAGGGGCGCGACCTTCCGCATGATTTCAATCACCTGAAGGGCGTTTTCATTCCTAAAGGAACGGAGGAGTCCGACGCCGAGGGCGTCTACAGGGACCCTGCGCAAACAAGACCGTTGGGCCTACAAGCACTGACTCGAAAATTATTACGGCAGCCTACTGCTATGAGATATCGAATCGGCTCCCGGAATTTATTGAAGTATCGCAAAGAGGATTCGTGCGTGGTCGAAACCATGGACTAAACATCGTCGAGTTAGATATGCAATCGAGAGTGGCTTCGATGAGTGACTCCCGCCAGTCCTCTCTCCCCTCCGTTATCAGTTTCGATTTCGGCCGCGCTTTCCCCTCTGTGGCCCAGAAGTGGATCTCCCTCGTCCTCGATCCCCTCCTTCTCCCCGAACCCCTTCGTAGATTCTTTAGACAACTCTTGCGAAAACGTGGTTTGCTTCGGAAGCGTTGCCGACCAAACCCAAGTGCTCTTTTTCATTGCTTCAGGAATTATCCCAGGCTGCCCAGCTTCAGGCCTACTTTACGCCGTCGCCTCCCGCCCTTTCCTCGCCCAGCTGGCTCTCTCCCTCCATTCCCCCAGGCACGGCGTGGCCAGAGCTTGTGCTGACGACTTAGGAGCTGTGGTTTACAATATCAAAGCACTGAAGACGCTCCACAAGATGTTCTCATGTGCTAAGTTATTTGCAGGATTGGTGCTCAAGCACCAGAAGTGTTTCATTGTCCCCCTGTCTGGCGAATTTAATGAACGCGCTTGGCTGACTTACCAGAACTGGCTGGGTGAAAACCCACCAGAATGGGCCCCGTTCCGCATCATTGCCACTTTGACTTACCTGGGCCTGATTTTAGGACCGGCCTCCCAAGGGGACTCGTGGACCGCCCCTCTGGCCAAACATCTAGAGCGTTGCTGTGCCATCGCCGGCGCCTGTCCACTAACCGCAGTGGCGGCTTATCTATGCAATCGTAGAGCAGTCCCCGCCCTCTCTTACGTCGCCCAGTTCCTGCCCCCCCCCGCCCACCTCCCAAAAGCAGTGCGCGCCATTTTGGCAATGGTGTTCAAGGCCCCCCACTGTGCCCTCACGCGTGCTGATTTCTTCGAGCTTGCGACGTGGGGAGGCCCAAAAATACAATCTGCGAATGTGATGTGCCTGGCCTCAATGATGAGATCTGCGCTAACCATCTTTCCTCAGTGGCCGTCCCTCTGGCAACAGTTCCTGAGAGCCGCTGAGAGGAATCGCGCCGTCGTCGCGCTCATCCAGAAACAAATGCAGCCCTGAGTTCTGGAAGAGCCGCTCATTCGTAGAAGAGCTGCGCGAGGCCTCGGCTGGATTCCCGAATTCATTTTCTTGGAGTGTGGCTGGACAAGCCGCCCTTGCCGCGGCGAGAGAGCTGCTCGCGTCCGACTCTCGCGAGCAGAGCACTGGCAAAATCAAACTGCAGAGAGACCTGGGGCGCGTTCTGACCTCTTCCCTCCTTCCCCCCTGTCCTCGCGTCGACCTTCACGCGTCGTTTGTCGTCGTGGTTCCCCGTCCTCGCCCCTCGAATCCATGCCGTGGACTGGGACCTGGTGCGTTGATCTTTGTCTTCTTGTCCCCCAGCGTGGGCCCGGGGAGTTCCGAAGACTTTCAGTGGTGCCTGGGCCACGAGCCGCAGATTTCAAGGCCAGACAAACTGTATTCTTGGGTGTGAGGGTGAGCGTGAAAGTCTCAGGCATTATTTGATGTGTCCACTGTTCTCAACCTAGTGAGCAGAATCACGGGCCGCCCTCCAGCGCCCGATATCCTAGAGAGCGTCGGCCTAGTGAACCCATCCCCATAGTCTTTCTCTTCCCCTTCGCCGCCTTCACTCTTTACAATTTCCTCGCTCCCCTCGCCCCACCCATTACAGAGACGGCCGCCGCGGCCGTGGTCCCCGCTGCTCGGGCAGCGGTGCATCGTGTATAAGCAGATCATCCAAGGACCGCCCTGGGTACGAGCCAGGAGGAGGAGGAGGAGGAGGAGGAGGAGGAGGAGGAGGAGGAGGAGGAGGAGGAGGAGGAGGAGGGAGGAGGAGGAAAAGGAGGAGGAGGAGGAGGAGGAGGAGGAGGAGGAGGAGGAGGAGGAGGAGGAGGAGGAGGAGGAGGAGGAGGAGGAGGAGGAGGAGGAGGAGAAGGAGGAGGAAGAGGAGGCGCGAGAAAGAGAGAGAGAGAGAGCGAGAGAGAGAGAGGGAGGAAGGGAGAGATGGAGGGAGGAAAGAGGAGGAGTATGAGGAGGAGGAGGAGGAGGAGGCCCCCGTGGGTTCGCCGCCAACTGGAGATCTAAGAAACAGCCTCCTTTTAAGAAACCTTCTTTCCTACCCCTACCCCTTTTTTCGCGCCGCCATAATTCGCGTGATGCCAGATCTCAAAGATAAAACTGCACAAACATGTGATTTCTCGTAGGTCCGAAACTTTCTGATTATGATGTGTCTTCTGTTTCGATTTGAGCGATTCGCGCAGTGCCAGACCGGTAGCACCCTCGGCGTGCTTCTGCTGTGTGCGCGTCGGCACCGCAGGGCCGTGGCGCGCGCCGTGCGGTGCCATCTCGACGGTTGGCGCTCTCTGGCCATACCGCTCGGGTTCAATTCGCGGTCTGCTGTGACTTGCTGTTCCCGGATGTTCCGGGCGGACGTGCGCCTCCAAGGGGTGGCGCACAGTTCAGGGACAACGACGGGTGGGACTGGCCCAGTGGGGGGGGGGAGGAGCGTCTACCCACACCCGCCCATCCCTCGCCGACCTGGGCCCGGATGCCCCACCCCGCCTAGGAGCGTGGGCGTGCCCCGCCGGATGCCTGCGGGCCGATCCGTCGGCGATGCGTCGCCGTTCTCAGCCCAGGCATCCGGCGTCCCGACTTTTTCGAGGCACGGGCCCCCGACCTCTCGACCACCTCCCCAGGACCGAAGTCTCATCCCGAGTCGTTCTGTTGACGGCCCCGAGGTCCGGGAAGGGCCACGGGAGGCCGAGAACGAGGAAAAACGTCTCGCTTGTTTCCGAGGCGCCGGGCTGTATGGGACGCCAACGCTGCCCCCCCCCGGTGCCAGTCTGGCACCCGTCGTGGTGCTGCCAGGAGGCTGCAGACACATCGCGTGGCCGGCCTGGGCGAGAGAGGGAGAGCCGGCAGCACGGTGCGGCCGTGTGTGCCTCTCCGGCGCCGGGCCCTCGCGCGGAGGGCGCGACGCTGGCTCTCCGCGCATGTATCCAGCAAGTGGCCCCCAGGAGTCCCACGTGTGAGTCCAGCCGCGCGTGCTTGCAGCTGTGCGCTGGCCCTGTGCGTGTCTCGAAGAAGAGAGAAACGGCATAGACGTAAACTGTTGGAGCTCCGGGCGGAACTCCAACAAATTATGTTTATGCAGTTGTGTGTTCCTCTGGTGTCAGCACGCGGCGTCCAGACGCCCTACGTGCGAATCCACCCGTGTGTGTTTCCAGCCCCTCCTCTTGCTGCTGCCGCTGCTGCTGCTGCTGCTTCTGCTCCTCCTCCTGCTCTTCCTGCCCCTGCCGTTTTCTTCTCTTTTTCCGGGGCCGCTGGGCGACCTCCTCGAGCTGGTCCGAAGAGTGTGTGCAGCCTCCTGGCAGAGTGTCCCTCGAGCAGGCTGCGCTTTTGCCTCCCGCCCACCCTGCTCTCCCGCCCTAACACACGGGCCAGCGGCGGACCGCAGAGCGGCTGGTCCCACTTTGCGCCGCGCGAAACGGGGGTTCTCCAGCAGCTGGTGGGCCACCCGCGAGGGAGTCGGCGTGCTCCCGGCTTCCCGGCAGGCTGTCCCGCTGCGTCCCGCCAGAGGCCAGCACGCAGGCCGTCGTGACGCGGCCCTGCCGCAGGCGTGCCCTGGGCTGCGCGTGGCGGGTGGGGGGGGGGCGCGACGCTGGGCGGCCCAGCAGCTCGGGGCGACGAGGGTTCTGCTCTGAGCATTTCTCGCCGCTCCTCTTCCTGCTCCCGCTCCCGCTCCTGCTCCTGCTCCTGCTCCTCCTCTTCCGCCTTTTCCTCCGCCATTTCCCAGTTTCAGTGTGACCAGTGCAGGTCTCCCGACCTTGTTCCGTCGTCCAGTCGAGGTGTTCCTATGTCGACGCGGGGAGTGGTTCCGTCGATTGAATTTGACAGCGATGTGAGCAGAATGTCGCGCACGCGCCCTGCGGTCGCATTAATGATTCATGTCTTGAGACAGCCTCTTCCGCCTCGGTTCAGCAGCAGTCGTGTGCCGCCGTTTCGGGATCTTTCGCATCCCTCCCCGTCCCTGGCCGAGCCCTCGCCCATCCCGCCGTCTGGCGGGAACGCAGGAGTTATAGGGCGTTCTCCTCTGTCGGATTGAGAGCCCTAGGGTCCAAGTTGCTCCCATCCCCTCCTCATCCCTCCTTCTTTCCCGCGCGCCGTGCTCGCCAAAACTTTCCAGAACGTACCTCCTTTCCCTATCAACAAGTCCTCCCTGTAGCAACCCGAAGCGTGTCGGTAGGGCGGGCCAGGCGTGTTGCCTGAGTCTTCAGTCTGAAACTTGAAGTTCGCAGCAGTTTGAAGGATGGAGGGTGGGCCTGTTTTTTGAGTAGAGACTTCCCCGTAGCGCTGCGCATCGTACAATTGAGCAACAATTTCGGGAACGGAGGGCGGGCCGTTCTGAAACACTGAATTCTCGCATGAACGCCGCGCGCATTCGTTGTTCAAGCTTGCATCAACTCCAAGGATGAAGGGCGGCCCGTTTTCAAACTGAAGCTTTCTCCTTAGCGCCGCACAAACAACTCGTTGCAAACATCTGCAACTGGTTCACGGATGAAAAGGCGGGGCGTTTCCAGGGGGGGGGGCCCTCGCCTGAGCGCGCGGCGCGCATTCGTTTTAGATTTTGCAGGGTTTCATTTGTTCTACACAGGACCGTCTTTTTCGCGCCGCGCGCATTCTTATACACCAGCTGCAAGGGTTGTGGACGCTGCGCCTTCAAAACGGTTGGCCTCGGAACTTTCTGGGATTCGCAGCCAAGAACTCGAGCAGGCGGAGCGGCTGCACGGCTGGAGGGCGCTTCGCCTGAGACTTCTCTGACGCTGTACATACCAGAAATGGGGCATACGGTATGCCTGCGCACATGGACGGCGGGTGCTCGTCAAAAGGGGGTTGTCGCTTGAGACTTCGTCGAAGGTCAAGGCCATCAGTGCAGTCCTGTGCAGGAGCTGCACAGACAGGGGAGGGTTTTCCTCAGAGCGGGGATCTCGCTGGACACTTTCTCGTTGAACTGCATGGTCATACTCTTGCGCGTTCCTTTCTACTCGCTGAACGGACGTCTAGCAGTTAGTTTCGGTTCAAAACGCGGTTCTCGCCTCCACGGCAGGCCCAGAGGGTGCTGGTATTTCAAGTGGGCGCTTCTTGAAATGCAGAGGAAGGCTGTCAGGGATTCATGTGGAGGGGACTTGGCTGGCACAGGAGGCTGTGTTGCAGCAGCGTTTGCGCACCTTGGGTTTACTCTGGTCCTCTTCCTCCTCCTCGATCTCCTCCTCTTTTTCTCCTCCACCTCACCTCCTCCTCCTCCTCCTCCTCATCATCATCATCATCATCATCCTCTTCCTCCTCCCGCTCCTCGATCTACTCCTCCCCCCGACGCCCTTATCCCCCTCCTTCCCCTCTCCCCCTTCTCGCCTTTCTCCCACTTTTCCTCCTCCTCCTCCTCCTGCTCCCCCTCCTCAAGGGGGGATGCCGAGCGCGACGGTGAGACAGCTGCTGACCCTCCTCGGCCAGACGGGGGGGGACGGGACTGTGAATAGAACCCGTATAATACCCTCATATATACTCCTTATCCTGACTCTCCTGCTCCTGGCCGTTTGGGCTCAGGTATTGGATTAGATCGATCAGACTTTTGATCGTGCAGGAAGAACAGGTATCCATCTTTCCCTCCCATCCTCTACCAGCGGATCAGGGGTTCTGTACATTTCTACTCCAACCCCATACACAGGTTATCAGCCCTTAAAACTCACCGTTCATCGAACCCCGCGTCGCGATATCGCACGCGGCCTCGATGGAGCCCAAACGGCGCATGCGCCGTAAGGGATCCGTCGGGGCCTCGCGTCCGAGCTCTCCGACGGCGCGACGGCTCGGTGATGAGTTGGAGAGCCTTAGAGGTGACCGTGTGGGTGTCCCAGATACCCCCCCCCCAGCTCAGACGGACCCGTGGCGCGGCTAGCTGCTGAACTTCACCGCCCGGCCGCCCGCGGGGGGACAGGAGAAGGAGTAGGAACAGGCAGTAGAGAATCTCACACGCCTACCTTTGAACCTCCATCTCCTTTTCCGTCGGGAGCAATCCCAACTGCGTCGGGCGCCAGCTCCGCTGGTCCTGATACTCCAGGGCGCTTCCGCGCTCCCCGCCGATGGAACACAGGTGCTGGCCTGACCAGTCCTGCGAGCGTTCCCGTGTCGGAGCGCATTGCCGCTTTCGAGGAGCTCGGTAGACCAGTGGCGGCACAGCCGCATACGCAGTATCCCCAGGTATCATATCATCAGACACCACGCACGCGGCCCTAGCCGCAGCTCGTCCTTGCGTAACCGTCGAGAGGCCACAGGCCCATACGGCGAGATTACGTCGAGCTCGCGTGCTGCCTCTCAGAGGCCATGCGCTCCTCGCGAGAGGATGCAACAGGGAGCTGGCGCTCCCCACCTTTCCCTCTCAGACGACCTGCCGGCGGTCGCGTCCGCTGCAGGTGAGATCGATGGGCTCAGAGGCCAGGTTGAAACCTTCGTGTCCAGGCAGTACTCTGGACTGATGCAGAGCGTGCAGACGAACGCTGCCAACGCTGCTGCCCTACGTCAAGATTTTGACGGCGCCTTAGCGATCATAGATTCCAGGATCGCTGAAGACCGTCGTATCTTAGGTGAGCTGCAGTTTCAGGTTGACCGTGAGGTGTCACACTCAGGTGAACGGTCAGCGACGGTCGAGCACCTGCGCAACTACCTAGCGCAGATGGAGCAACAGCTTGTGATCGTTCGTGACAAAGGCATTTCAGCGGTCATGATCCTACATGACGAGATCCACGACCAGCTCCGAAACCGACCGCCTCCAGCTGAGGCAACCGACCTTGGCGACGTCCAATCTCAGATCAATGATCTTCGATCCCACATGGGCCACGCTACGGCGACGCTTCGTGCTGAAGCGAACGCTAACTCGTCGACCCTGATCGGCATGTTGCAAAACACTGAGAGAATTATCGCTCAACGGCTTGACGCGACCAACGCTGTCGTGCAGCCCCTCGCTAACAGGATCTCTGACATCGAGCAGCGTTTACCTGGTGTACAGGGCGCCCTGGCAGAGTTGCGTGTCGGACGAGCCCAGACTGATCAGCTGGGATCTCCTCCTACGGTTTACGATTTCGCCCGCCTCGCTGACAGGTTGCAGGAGGTTAAGACGGCGGCGGGCCACGCGCAGTCTGAGCTCTCCCAGGTAATTCGTGAGAGAGATGCTGAAAAGGTACGTGTTGAGGAGTGTCTCGCGCGTCTGGAAGGTGAAATGGAGGCACACGACGCCCGTCTCCGAGCCTACGAGCAATGACTTGATCGGCATTCGCAACGCTCTCGGGACACCGACGACTATGCACGCCAAAAAGTGGACCACGTTCATGAGGACATGACGAACTGGACAAATCAATTGATTGACCACACCAACGACACCATACTTCACCTTCAGTCTACAACCGGCCTGTCCAGGCCGACGGCAGCGTCCGCTGAAGCACCGCGCGCTTCTGCGGGACAAAGACGTACGTCACCAGGAGCAGCCTGCGCGGCAGCGTCAGCGCTGACGCGCCGCGTGTCTCCCGTGCGCACAGAACCAGCTACCGACGGTGCACCGCTACCCTCACAACCACTGTCTGCGGTTTCGGTCAATACTACTACTCCTATCACGGAGTCAGACACCGTCCGAGTCCCTGTCTTGCCTAAGATCACACAGCTGCTTGAGTGGCAGCAAAAGGTACGGAATAATTTTTAGGCCGCTTCAGGGCGACCACCCAAAGCATATGTTTTTCTGTGCGTGGCTGAACAGCCCGAATGTACCTTTGAGGACTTACAAGGCAGCGGAGACTTTGAGAGCGTCGATTGCAAAGTCGCTGCCGCTCTCAGCGACATCTTATCCTCTGATCTGGGCTACCAGATCAGGCTCATCGAGACCAGAGAGCACAAGGCAGGACGCATGCTGAAAGGACGCCAGATCTACTTGCACATCCTGCAGTCCTACAAAGTGACAGGGGTTGGTGACGACCTACATGATTCTGAGCGCCTCAAAGAACTGAGGATGAAAGATGAAGATTTGCAACGACTCATTACCGACTGGGGCGCTTCACTGTTGGAATGCCGAGAGGCACCCGACCCAAAGATCTTGGAATCTATGTTTCGCGCGCAGACTCGCCGACATGCCTGGATGAAACAGGATATGTACGAATGCCCGCGCATGGAGATGAGCGACCCGAATCGTACCTATGATTGACTCCGACAGCGCGTTCTAGACGTACTGGAGCTCAAACAACTCGAGAAAAATCAGCACGCGTTGAGGTGCGAGTATGAGAACCGTTCTCAGGTGAAAAGTCTGCGCAGCCTGGAAGAAAGGCAATTGTCGCAATGGTGACCGTTGCAAGGCTTTACATGCCTTTTCCAGGGGCGGGAAGGGCAGCATATCTTCCCGAACATCGAACGCTGGCAGCAACGCTCGCCGTGGCGTCTCCGCCCCTGCGAATTCCAAAAAGCCTGCATCGAAGCCATTTTGCTTCGAGTTCGTCAAGCGCAGCACCTGCGCGCGCGGCGATAAGTGCAACTTCCCACATCTGGCGCAGTGCAGTTACTTCGCACAGAACAAGTGCCACAAGGGTGACAAATGCAAATTCGCTCATCTGGCACCTGGTACAAAGACACCTGAGAGATGCCCCAGCCGTCCACGGACTTCCAGCCAGGACAGTCGTGGTAGACCGCCATCCCGCGAATCAGGGAGCAGACGATCTCCACAACGCGGGGGGTTTCGAAATGCGGGGGGCTGATGCAACAGACGTGACAGCCGACGCCAGTGCGACCGATCACGATCATCCTCCAGGAGATTTACAGACTGTCGCAGTCAGTCGAGAGGCCGATCTGATAGATCATCACGATCATCTCCCCGAGGACGAGACGGGCGTGGCGGAGGGCGTGGCAGCCCGCGTGGCCGCGACAGATCATATGGCAGCGACGGAGGACGTGACCGACGTTCCACGAGCCGCGGTTCTTCCCGTGGCCCCCCCAAGTTCAGGGCACGCTCTCCCGCTACCCATCGCCGCCCGCGCCACTCCGATCGCAGTTGCGTCATGCGCGACAAGACTCTCATGGCCGGCCAACAGGCCGAGACAGCATCTACCCAAACACGACGTCGGATATTTTTCGACACACATACAGTGGAATTCTACCCTGGCAAGTCCACTCTGGACAAGTGGATGGAGAAGCCAAACGAGGGCGATATCGTCAAAGTACCAGATCCGCTGCCACAGTGGTGGTGGAAACAGAGTGCAGACGCCCTACAACGTTGTCAATGGGAGACCAAGTTATGGTTTCAGGACCTACATGGCTACCGGCGCAACACGGTGTCGGTGGAGACACCAACTGCGATTCCAGGTTCCGACGACTCCACCACAGAGTCCTCCGAGACACACCAAGAGAAGGCAGTGACTTACAAAGTCGACCCACCACGATCGACAGCCGCACTGACACGATCCTGGGTTCTCGACAGTGGATCTGCGCACCATATTCAGGATGAGCGAGCTGACGCAGACCGATCGGATCGCATATCTATTCGCGAGGAACATATTCTGGAAACTGCCAATGGTGATCGTACTGTCAACGAGCACTACGGCATCCAACTACCTGAAGTGGGCTTGAGGATTTCAGCCCTCGCCTTGCCAGATTGCCCATCGTTATTATCAGTTGGACAATTGATTGAAGTTGATGGCTTTCGGCAACTTTGGGACCCCGATCTGGGCTACGTGCTGCAGGATCCGGGGGGCCAATGGCATAAGGTTCCCGTCAACAACAGGTTTCCAGAACTACGCCTCGACGATCTGGTGAAGATACCACCACCGCGATTGTGCACTTCACCAGCACCCAGACGTCGTCAGCGCAAGCGTTCTTCTGCGCGCTGCAACGACATATGCTGGTGTTGCAAGAATCCAGAGCAGTCACCACCTTCAAATGAGCCACAGCCCCACCTAGGGACCTGTCCCAAGAGACAACATGTCGGTGAGGGAGGAGGAGCACGGACCCCTGCGGTCGAATAACCTCCCGACAAAGATAATGCCGAGTCCAGCGTGGATGCACGCAGCGACTTGCCTACGTCTCCGAAGCAGTGTTCCCCCCCACGTGCGGGGGGCCTACCGCGACCTGCGGGGGCGCCCCAGGTACAGCTCAAGTAGATACCGACATCACGTCGACCTCCCTCGAGCATCTGCCCTTCTGTCGAACCTGCCGCGGGGTCTGCCGAAACAAGGGGGGCGAGTTCAGGGGATATGACCGATCCTACTGCCCCCCGCGCGCACTCCTCTGACACACATGGCGCCATGGGGCCGCGGCCTCCTCCGCTGCCGCCTCGCGCTGCCCATGGCGATGCTGCTGGGGGCCGCGCCCTAGGCGCAATGGCAGGCGTGCCCGCAGGGCGCAGCGGCGCTGCTGCAGCGCCACAGCACGGCGGGCAGTCGGACCCGACTGGCGGCAGCAGTCGCAGGCCGACGACGCCCCCGCGCGCCAAGCGGGCACGTACGACAGAGGACTATGCAATGTGGTGGTGCCACGACCTTGAGAGCAGCCGTTGGGGCCCAAGGTACTGGAGCTACGACATCAAAAGCTGGATGTACATAGCGGAAAACACTGGCGAGTTTGTGTACATCCGCGACTTGCAGTACAACGATCGGTTCCGCAACTGGACCCCAAGTGCACCTTGGGCGACATATGCGACGAGGTTCGTCGGGACCGACGGCTACAGGGTGTGGGGCCACCGGTTCTACATGACAGGCGCCTCCTAGTTTTGTTGGCCGTGAGGCCCGCTGCTCGATTGGCTTGAACTTCATCTTTGCAAAAGTTCGCCTCGAGCAGTGAATGCTTATATAATCTTTGGCCACTTCACTATGCAAGAAAAGTGGCCACTCATGCGCACCTTGTGAAACCCAGGGCAGACTGCTAAGGAGCATCGCCGAGGGGAGTAACTAATTGCAGAACTTGTTAATGCAACTTTTCGTGTTTAGCAGCGCGACTTTACGTCTGGCCAGACTTTTGCTCTACTGATTAGACGTGTTTCTTAACGCGATCGTGTTTCTCAACACGACTTGAAATCGCATTCTTTTGCTTGTTCTATACAGTATATTTTGAATATAACTTTGCGTTGGGAATGATCTGATGCCCAGCTTTAATTTGAAAGCTGGTGGCAACACCTGCCGCGTATAGACGCGGCAGCTTCTGATGCTGCTTTAATTTGCTCAGATCCTCTTGCTCCGCCCACCCGTGCCTCATTCTTCTCCGCCCTCGGGTGCCGTGGCGTTTTTGGGGGTCGCTCCGAGGGGGCGCCAACGTGTGCTTGGCGAAGAAACAGGGGCCCTGGGTGTTCCTTCTTTCCCTTACTTGCCCGATCATGCCAGCTGCTGTGCTGCGCTTCTCTTTTGCGCGCTGCTGTCGTGGTCGGGGCGCAGCTGCAGCGATGCAGCTTTTCCGCTCAGCTGCCTATCTGTGCTAAGGATTTGAGGAGTAAATGTGTGGCATGTTCTTTTCTTTTTTTCCCGAGTCCTGCCCTTGCGGGCGGGCTTCGGGGCGGGGTGTGTGAATAGAACCCGTATAGTACCCTCATACATACTCCTTATCCTGACTGTCCTGCTCCTGGCCGTTCGGGCTCAAGCATTGGATTTGATCGATCAGACCTTTGATCGTGCAGGAGGAAAAGATATCCATTTTTCCCTCTTATCCTCTACCAACGGATAAGGGGTTCTGTACCTTTATACTCCAACCCCGTACACATGGGCAGGAGCAGGAACCTTGCCTCATCTGTCGATTGGCCGGTAGGTCGGTCGATGAGAGGCCGCTGGGACCCGCGGGTCATCCCAACGCGCAGGGCAAGAGGGGAGAGAACTCAAGGGGAGGAGCCCGCACCAGGAGCATCTGATCACCACCCTCCCCCCCCGCTCGCGGGGCAGGGCGGGAAACACGTGACGCCGCAATCGATTTTGAGCTCCAAGTTCCGTACGTGCGGCCCCTCCAGCAATGGAGGGACAATGGGGGAAAATGAAGGAGGAGGAGGATGCGGAGGAGGAGGACGAGTCATACGGTCGTTGCTACCAAACCGTCTGGCTCAAACTTCGAGCGTTCGGACGTATGACTCATTCGAGCGCAGTGGGAAAGCAATCGCGTGTTACTACGCTCAATCCTTCTGTATATTTTGCATGGTAGCGGGGCGTCGGTTGCAATGGCAGGAGCTGGATCAGCTGCCCTTGCCCCAGGCTCGCAAGACCCACCCAGTGAATTCCGTGTACCCGCGGATCGAGAGCTTTGGGTTAAACGGGATGCCCAAATATTCGTGGACATGTGTGTGTGTGTGTCGCCAATTGTTGATGGAATGTTTGATCATGTAAAGACAGCGCTGCTTGCCACGCGTGAAGGAATCAGGGATATCATTGACGACCGTACCGCCACGGACACCAAGGAGGTTACCCCGCAAAAAGCTTTCGATATGTTCAAGATGCAGCAGAGGAGGAATGCCATGCTGCTGAGCGTCGCTGATCGAAAGCCAGTGGGTGAAAACGAAACGCGCGGTCTATACCGACAGGTCGAGGGCATGGCGGCGAGCACGGATACGCATGGTGGCATGTTGAGGGAAATCTCCAAAGTAAGCCGTGCCCTTCACAAGGGCAGGGGAAAAGGAGAAGGCGGCAACGGTAAGACCATCGGCGAGTTCGCGGTCGTACAGAACCTCAAGGCCTTTACGGGCGACCGAGGTTAAATTCAGAAATAGGAGCGGTATCTTATGTCGGTGTAGGGGAGTTTAATTCTGGTTCATGTAGGCCGGGGAAGTCGATGGTGAGGTGGGGGGTAGAGGCGCGTCAGAGGACGTCGGCGATCGGCTCGGTCATTGTGAAGTTGGGCTTCACTGCTTCTTTCGCTGGACTCCTCAGAATATGGTCTCCTTATGGTTGGCCTCCTCGCGCGGAGCAGGGTTGTTCGTCGGTTGACGCCCTTCGCTCGTGGAAATTGTTGTTGACCTCCTGGATGGCAGGGCCTTCGCCGTAGCCATGTGATGCGTTGCCCCTGCCGCTGCAGGGGCTTGCTTTCACATCTGCAGGGTAAAAGTCATGGGGTTGTCGATGTTGATGATTGATGTAGGTCTTCCACATCCTGTCTCACCAGACTGTCGCTAGATCCCAGTTGAGTCCTTTCCCTGGGTTTTCATGGTACTGTGGTGCTGTGGCACTGCTAGAAATGGCAATGGTGTTGGCCGTCGTGTATTCTCTACGTCGTCCGTCGCTCCACTGTCCTGAATGTGGGGTGCCGTTGGCTTTGTATGCCTTCGGAATGGCGCCATCGCTTGTCCCCGTCGGTGGTCAGAGCCCGTTGATCTTCTCGTCTGAGTTACCTTTTCCGCGCGTTGGTTGAGGTCATTGTCGTCTCGTTGCGGTGGGTCTTGCTGGTCTGGGTAGGTCGTATGTGGTGGTGCGCCAGACTCACCATGAGCGGCGTCGTCCCTATGCGGTCCAACGCCGCTATGTGACCATCAGTATGATGCCGTTGATCACGCAGCAACATCGGCTTCTTCGTCCGTCGCAGCCTTGTCGGTGGGGGTGTTGGCCTCAGGGGTCACAGCGAGGATGACGTGGGGCTCGCTGGGATCGACAGTGGCCCTCTTCGTTCTTCGTGCGCTTGCTCTGCGTGTTGTCGGCGCTGGGTGCTTCCGTGATGGTGGCGCCGATGATTCTTTTCCAGGTGTGCCAATGAAGGTTCTGTAGGTGCTTACTGGTTGTGGCGTCATCTGCTCTGTCGGGGTAATGCCGTCCTCCCTTTTTCCTCACAGGTGATGTCGTGCCGATGCTGGTGATCTTTGGAGCGTGGTTGGAGGGCGGATGTGGTTATCCTCACCGTGTGGATCCTGGTGTCCAGGCTGATGGTGTTGGCCATTGTATCTCGTCGGTCTGCTGAGGTTCTCCTGGTGGCGTAGTTGTGCATCTCTGTGTCCTTGGCGGAGTGGACATGTAGTACTGCCTTTGAGGATGTTCGCCGTGTTGCGATACTAGTACTGCATATACTTGGGCTTCTCGGAGCATTTCGTCGGACTGTGTCTGGGTCTCCTGTGTTCCTCAACCCTCCAGTGCATGCTCACGTGGCTGCGCGGTCGGTAATGCTGTAGACGTGGCGGCTGTGCGGTCCTCGTCGTCCGTACCGATCGGCATGCTGAGGGCCTGGTTGATGGCGTCGACCATCGCGACGTTGTTGAGGCGCTGCTGGGCGAAGGTAGCCGCCGGTCGGGCGTACTGGAGTCCTATGTCGCTTCCTCCGTCCTCTTCTCGTGTGTCTCCCTGATCAGTTTTCACTGCTTCTCCTTGTGGCGGTATGCTTGTATTTCAGGTTGGAGGGTTTCGTGTTGTTCTGCTTTGACCATTTCAGCTCGCTGTAACGTGAGCTGAACCTGTCCTTCAGCTTGTAAAGCATTGCAGCTCGCTTCCTGCTCGTAGTTGCGCATGTCGGTAATGACCAGTTGAAGCAATTTTCTTGCTGCCAGGTGTTCTCAAGGTCCCTTTTATGGGTGTCCTGCTCGATGCTGGCAAATTTCTGCTGGTACTGCTCGTTGGTCATGTGGATAGTGGCCTCCATGCGCCTGTGTTGCTCCAGTAACTCCTGCTTCGCTTGCATGGTTCTTTCCTCTTCATCGCCCCACCTCTGATGCAGGAACTTGTTGTCGTTGTGGTCCTTGATCCTGGCTTCTGCCGCTTTGGCTTCGATGCTGGCGATGTGGTCCGCGACTTCTAGGGTCTGCAGTACATCTGGCTTTACGTTGCCAATATTTCTGCGTCCTGCCACGCACGTGGTTGCTGTCGGCAAGTTCCCTATGCATTTCCTGGAGATCTCTCTGCAGTTGGCTGTCGCGTGTTGTCGGAGGCTGATGTCCCCATATCAGCTGGGGATCTCTTCGTGGCTTCGACCTCCTTCGACGCCCTGTTGAGCTTCTCCGCGTTGATGGTCTGGATGTACTCGTGGTGGGCTGCCATCTTCTCTTCTGTGTTATTAAGCTCGTTGTGGTAGTTCGGCCCTTGTCGGCTCGAGATGCTGGTTCTTTTCATGTCGGCGTGCAGCTTCTTCTGCTGCTCGGAGGTGTCTTCTGAGGTTGTTGACCTCGTCGCTGGCTTCGACCTCGTTTTTCTCGATGTCGTTGGCCATGCGCTGGTTGTCCACCTTCAGAATCCTGAGCATGATGCCGAGGTCCCGCCCATCTGTGGCTTCACCTCCCCTTGTCTTCCTCCTTGTGGCTGGTGATGGTGTAGGCGATCTTTTTGGCGGTACGCTCCTTTGTGGTTGATCTGCTTCGTCATCTGTAGCTTCTGTGTCGCTGTGTCGATCATCTCTTGCGTTACTGATGTCGCGTTGGAGGGTGGTGAGCTCCTCAAGTTTGTTCTCGAACTCGTTCACGTAGATCGTTAGCTGTTGCTGGTGGATCTTTGAGTGCTCGTAGTAGTCATCCATGGTCCTCTTGGTGTTGTCGATCTCCCTCGCCTGCTGGGCCAGCGTCATGCTGTTGAGGACCATTGATTTGATGAAGGCGATCAGTGTGACGGCGTCGGTAGTAGGTAGACTTGCTGCACTGGTTTTGTCGATAGCAGCTGCCGCTCTTCGCTCCTCAGCGTGTTTGACATTTCTCCATTCGTCCGTCAGCTTGTGGTCGTTGTGGGGTAGCTCCAAGTCGTGCCGCCTGACGGCGTAGATTTTCCTCATGGGCTTGACGTTGTTGATCGTGTTGGTGATGTACTCGTTGTAGTTGTTGTTGTAGTTCTGACCGTCGTCCTTCTTCTTGGGCGTCTTTTCTTTTTCGGGTTGGGCCTTGCCCTTTCCCTTGTTGTTTTTGCCCTTGCCCTTCTGGTTGTTGCTGGCGGGATCCTGGCGGTCGTTCCTCCCCTTGCCGTCCTTGTAGTTGCCTTTCCCGTTGAGATTTTGGCTCCATACTTGTCCGGCTGGTTGTCGGCCCACTGGTCGATCCAGTTGTGCTTCTTCCAACGCTCGAGTCTTGCTCCGATTGCTGATACCGTGGGCGGCCGATGCTAATCTCCACGGTGGTTTCGCCGATCCCGATCCGCTCGCAGTTGCTCTCCATCATGTCGCCATGGCTGGAACTTGAGGTGGGTGTCGTGGTGGGCGTGCTGTATTTAGCTGGTGCGGGATGTCGTGGTCGAGGAGTTCACGTGCAGCAGCGACTCCCAGGAGAACGCGTGCTTGAGCTCGTTGTTTACGTAGCTGTCGATGCCACGCTGGATTGGCTGAAGTCGCAGCCGTGTGCCTCCACCTGGCAGGTGACCTGAAGTGCTCCCGAAATAAGATGTAAGAGTATGGGTTGTAAGGGATGTAAAAGGTATAAGGATGTAAGGAATGTGAACGGTATGTGGGAATAGCTGCCCCCTAGGGATGGCGCACTGCCATGATTTCTGGGCAACAAGGCTGGCCCAGTAGGGCTGGTGCACTGCCACGTTTTCTGGGTCCTCCTCCTCCTCCTCCTCCTCCTCCTCCTCCTCCTCCTCTCCTCCTCCTCCTCCTCCTCCTCCTCCTCCTCCTCCTCCTCCTCCTCCTCCTCCTCCTCCTCCTCCCCCTTCTCCTCTTCTTCCCCCTCCTCCCCCTCCTCTAAGCCGGCGGCCGCTGGCTTGATAGGGGGAGGCTGGATGGGTACTGAGCCGGCGGGGTGCCAAGCTGGCGACCGCTGGCTTGGTGGGGGGGAGGCCCTTGCGGGGTATTGGACCAAGCCAGCGGCCGCTGGCTTGGTAGGGGGAAGCCCTGGAAGGGTTCATAGCCAGCAGAATCCTCCTCCTCCTCCCTCCTCCTCCTCCTCCTCCTCCCTCCTCCTCCTCTCCTCCCCCCCCCTCCTCCTCCTCCTCCTCCTCCTCCTCCTCCTCCTCCGTCGATGGTCCATGTCTTCGGCGGGGCTCCCTGGCGAATGCGTGCAAGGCCCGCCCACGGGCTGTTCGCCCTCACCGCCGCCGCCGACCAATTGCCGAGCCTCCGTGGCCCCAGCGCAGGCCCCGAGGGGGTGGCCATCCGTGGCCATCTCCTCCTCGAAGGGCCACTCGGAAGCACTCCGTCTGGCACCCTGCTGCTCGGCCGGCCTGCACTCACGAGCGCGGCTTCTCCTTCCTCTCCTGGCAGAACGCGCCGAGGCCCGCGGCCGCCCCCCCCTCCATCGGGACGATCGACAGGGGTTCGGAAAGGATGGGCACAGAGAACGACATCAGTTCCTGCTCATTGTGCGCAGGGCTCGCTGTCGGTGCCGCCGCGGGCGGTGCCCACTTGAAACAGAAGGCCGCCTGCCCAACAGCGGCCGCCTGCTGGTTTTGGACAACACCTGTTACTGGGAGCCGTGCCCAGTTTTTTCCCGTGCCCATCTCGGGCGTCCAAGCCCGCGCAGGGGCCGCGCGCCGCGCCGAGGCATGTGGGCCGACACCCCCGGTCTCGCGGCGGGCGGCCCGCCGCCAGCGCCCGCGGCGCGGCCCGCCGCGGCCGCCGCTCCTCCGCCCCCGCCGCGCGCGGGCGCCGACGTCGCAGATCCGGAGGTCGTGATCCGGCGCGATCGAGATGGACACCCAGACGTGCTCGCGTCGAAGCACGATCGCGGCGAGAAGCCTTTGGCCGCTCTCGGCCACACGGGGGCCCTCGCCGGCCCCTGGGGCCGTCAAGAAATTCGACTCGGGATGACGGGCCGGTCCCAGGGAAGTGGCCAGGATTTCCAGAGACCACGTGCTGAAAAAATCAAGACGTCGCATGACTGGGTACCCATCCTTCGCTGACGCTGTCTCGACGCGGGGATGGATCATATACCGGGGTACCAGGGGCACGGGCCCGCGGCCGGCACCCCCTCTCCGATTCTCTCTTCCCCCTTCTGAGCCCCCCTCCTCCTTCTGAGCCCCCCTTTTCGGGGGCACGAAGCCAGCGACCTGAGCGGTCGAAGAGGGCCCAGCGGTAGCTCTAACACTTCCAAGAAGTTTCCAATCAGACCCCCTGGCGGGCCCACGGGGCCCGAAGAGCAACCGTCAGAGCCCATGGGGAGACAAGAGTCATTGACTTCCCAGTGTTCCCCAAACAGTGCTTGCATTTAGGGGTTCCTATTTCTGCTCCGAGGAACCACGCCGTGTCTTCGGTCTGGCAGGTATGTGGCCGCCGTCGCCGCCCCGTCGCCGCCCCGTCGCCGCCCTCGTCGCCGCCCGTCGTCTGGGCCGTGTCTGCTGGTCTGGTGGCTATGCTTCCGCCGTCGTCGCCCCGTCGCCACCTCGGGGCCGCCCCGTCGCCGCCACAGGTTGCTCCACCTACGTATATATACACACACATAGAACGGGGGACCAGGTCAGGGGGCATACGTATACATGTATATGTTTTTATTATATATATGTATGTATGTATGTCTCTCTCTCTCTCTATCTAATCTCCTTGTTAAAAGAGTCTTAGGATCTACCCTCCCCCCTTTCTGGGGTTCACGGTCCACTTTTTCGTATTGCAATTTGCGTATGACTCTGCCCCATCGTCCATCCGAAATGAGTTCGTACCGTCTTGGCCAGGCCAGAGCTCGACCACCCGTCATCCTCTGCAGAAGTATGCGCGCGCATTCGTCGGTTATCATATATCAGCAGTTTTAAATGATCCCTTGCAGACGAAATAACGAAGAGCACCTTCCTTGTCGCGTGCGCATGCTGAAATCTATCAAAACCTAAAGTTTCGTAAGGATTTCAAAATCGAAAGTCAGGAACATATGTAAAAACATATGGCTTCGCAGCGAAGGCTTTCAAACATCCTGCGCCCGCGCTCTTGCGAGTTCTCAAAAAAACCACAGGTTCAACATGTTCATCTGCCAAACGGGCTTCTGGCGCCGCATGTCGATCTCATTCGAACGTCCTTGCACGCGTGTTGGGGGGGGGCACGATCCGTGTCAAATCACACCACGCGGGCTATTCGCGCGCGTCGGCCGCGCGCGCATGTCGAATTCCTTCAAAACCTTCACCGCCGACGGGAGGACATCGTCATCGTTATCGGCGGGCGTGATCAACATCAGCGCCGTCATTGGCCTTGCCGTCGTCATCGCCACCATCGCCGCCGTCATCGTTACTTTCATAATCGTGTCTACCGTTGTCGGCGTCAGGACAGAAGTGCCCGCTGGAAATTGCCCAGCGGTCAGCGCCACTGCGGCCGCGTCGGTCGCGCCAAACGAGCTGGCCGCTGTGCGCGCGAGCATGCGCGGGCTAGCGCGACCGCAGAGATGCACCAGCCAACGCCGAGCATTCATCGCAATCGCCGCCGCATGGGTTTTGCAAAGGTGGGTGGGTTGGATGTTTGCAAGAGCGTGGGAATAGCCAAATCATTTCATTTGCACATATAACGGGAGACCGGGTCCGGGGGCCGGGGGCCGGGACCTCGACCGCAAATGTGGGGCCCGGCGCGCCGGGAGCCCTGCCGGAGCGCCAGAGGCCGTCCAAGATCGCCCGGAGATGGCTTCGGAACGTTCGGAAACGCGCTCCGATGGCTCTGGATGCCTTGCAAGACGATTCCCATGATGCCAAGAAGGCTCCCGCAGGCCCCGAAGACGCCCCAAGAGGCACCCCGAGAGAGTCCCAATAAGCAAACATCGTCGGTTTCCTATAGGAAAACTGATGTTTTTGGCGTGTTCGCCTTTGGGGCTTCCACTGCGTCCAAGACGGCCCACGAGGCACCCAAGCTTGTCGAGGACGCCCCCAAGAGGGCCCAAAGACGGCCCACGAGGGCCAAGACGGCCCAAGAGGCGCCCAAACCGCCCAAGAACGCCCCAAGGCGGCGCCCAAGACGGGGACGAGGAACCGGAAAATCGCGCTTTTTGGCCCAAGAGACCCCCAGGAGACCCCAAGAGGATCCAAGAAACGCCCCAGAAGCCCCAAGAGGCTCCCATGAGACCCGAAAAACACCAAAAGAGGCTCCGAAAACGCCCCCCAAGGCACCCCGAGAGAGCCCCAAATAAGCAAGCATCGCCGATTTTTTATAGGAAAACTGCTATTTTTGGCGCCTTTGCCTTTTGGGCTTCCACTGCGTCCAAGACGGCCCAAGAGGCACCCAAGACGGTCGAGGATGCCCCCCCCACTGGCATACCGGGCTCGGGGGCCGAGGGTCAGAACCTCGACCACAAATGTGGGGACTGGGGCCTGGGCCCGCCTCTGGGAGACTTAGAATCGCCCCGGGGAGCCCTCAGACAGCAATCCCGGCGGCCCCAGGCGGTCTCGAGCCACCCCCAAGACGCCGTCCAGGGGTCTCTGGCGACGCACGATGCGTTTTAAATTGCACCGGAGGCCCCCAGGATGCCCTAAGAGGCCTTTGAGATGCCGCCCGAGAGCGCCCCGAGAGGGCTAAATCGTTGATTTTCATTGGTTTTTCAATGTTGTTTGCATTCTCGCTGTTTCGTGTTCCCGGCGCTACAGCACCGCCCAAGAGGCTCCCAAAACAGCTCCAAGACGGCTCAAGAGGCCTCCAAGAGGGCCCCAAGACAGCCCAAGAGAGCCCGAGACGGCCCCAGAGCCGTTCAAGACGGCGCAAGAGGGTCCTAAGAAGGCCCCAAGAGAGGCCCAAGAGAGGGAACGGGAACTGAAGAATCAAACTCTCCGCCCCAAGATGCCCCCAAGAGGCCCCAAGATGCCCCCAGGAAGCCCCCAGGAGGCCCAAGAGGCCCCCAAGAGGCCCCACGAGGCCCTCAAGACGCCCAAAAGAGGCTCCAAGAGGCGCCAAGACGGCACCCAAAAGGCTTCAGAAGTATTTCTGAGAGGCCCCGGAAGACATGCCAAGAAGGTCCCATAACGACTTCAAGAAGCAGTCCAGGAGGCTCCGAGGAGGCCCCAAGAAGCTAGCTAGAACTTGAGCGCGCGCGAAGCGCGCGCGATGGTCTAGTGTAAGAATCAATTGCATCACGTAGATTGCACCACATTGATTCTCCTTTCTAAAAGACTAATAGATTCTACCCCCCCCCCGGACTTATCGGTTACCCCGCGCGTGCTGTAAATTACATATGATTATGACCACATGTCCATCCTAAATATGAATTCATACCATCCCAGCCAAGCCGGGTTCCCCCCCCTGCGGTTCCCTTGTGAAAAACACTATGCGGTGACATTTTTTGTTCCAACATAGCACTTTTTCGCGAATCCCTTGCAAAAATAGGACGAAGTGCACACGCGCGCGTCGTGGCGCGCGCATGCCGAAATCCTTCAAAAACCTTCGGTTCCGGAGAGATTTCAAACTTGAATTTCCAAAAAACATACAAAAACACATGGTTTCGCAACACTGATTCAAAGAAAAACTTACGCGCGAGCTCTTGCGAAATCTTAAGAAAACCATAGGTTTTCAAAGATTTTCACAAAATGCTACCAAACGGGCTTCGCGCGCGCATGTCGAAATCTGTCGAACGCTCTTGCGCGTGTGCCGTCGCGAGAATCCTCTGCAAAAAATGGGACGAAGTGCAGACGCGCGCGTCGTCGCGGGCGTATGCCGAAATCCTTCAAAAACCTTCGGTTTCGGAAGAATTTCGAAATCGTGCGTCCAAAAAACCTACAAAAACACAAGGTTTCGCAACACGGGTTTTCAACAAAATTGTGCGCGCGCGCTCTTGCGTCGTCGTCGTCGTCGTCGTCCTCTCCTCCCCGTCGTCGTCGTCGTCGTCGTCGCCGTCGTCGTCTTCTGTCTTTCCTCGTCGTCTTTGGCGTCGTCGTCGTTTCCGTCGTCGTTGTCGCCGTGGTCGTCCTTCCTCCCTCGTTGTCTTCGTCGGCGTCTCGTCGTTGTCCCTCCTATTTCGTCGTCGTCGTCGTCGTCGTCGTCGTCGTCGTCGTCGTGGTCTTCACTCCTCCCTCGTCGTTATCCTCCTCCCTCGTCGTCGTCGTCCGTCGTCGGCGTCTCGTCGTCGTCCCTCCTATTTCGTCGCCGTCGTCGTCGTCTTCGTCGTCGTTGTCATCGTCGTCGTCTTCCCTCCTCCCTCGTCGTTGTCGTCGTCGGCGTCGCCGTCCTTCCTCCTTCTTCGTCGTTGGCGTCGTCGCCGTCTTCCCTCCTCCATCGTCGTTGTCGTCGTTGTCGCCGTCGTCGTTTTTTCTCCTCCCTCGTCGTCGTCTCCGTTGGCGACGTCGTCGTCGTCTTCGTCGTCGTCGTCGGCGTCGTTGTCGTCGTCGTCGGTGTCGTCGTCGTCGTTGTCGTCGTCGAAAACACTGGAGACGTCGTCGGTGTCGTCGCAGTCGCTGTCGGCGGCGCCGTCGTCGTCGATGTCGCTGTCGTCGTCGGCATCGGTGTCGTGGCCAAGTGCCACGCAGTACCTACCGTGACGGTCTTGTCTGAAGAGGTCTTGCGACCAAGTTGCGGGTGGGAGGGTGGGATGTTTGCACGAGCAGTGGAGAGGACAGCTTCAAGACAGTCGAAGTGGATTGCACCACGTAGATTCTCCTTTCTAAAAAGAGAATAGACTCTACCCCCCCGGACTTAACGCTTCCCCCTGGGATAGTATAATTTCATATATATGTATGTTTATATGTATAGTTATATATATATATATATATATATATATATATTATGCACACTCGTCCATCCTAAATATGAAATCATACCATCCCAGGCAGGCCGGTTTCCCCCCCCTGAGGGTCCCCAGTAAATTTGTTCTAACATAGCACTTTTTCACGAATCCCTTGCAAAAACTGGGACGAAGTGCACACGCGCGCGTCGTCGCGCGCGCATACCGAAATCCTTCGAAAACCTTGGTTCCGGAGAGATTTCAAAATTGAATGTTAAAAAAAACCTACAGAAACATGGTTTTGCAACACCGAGTTGCTAAAAAAGCTTACGCGCGAGCTCTTGCGAAATCTTAAGAAAACCATAGGCTTTCCAAGATTTTCACAAAATGCTACCAAACGGGCTTCGCGCGCGCGCATGTCGAAATCTGTCGAATGCCCTTGCGCGTGTGCCGTCGCGAGAATCCTCTGCAAAAAATGGGACGAAGTGCAGACGCGCGCGTCGTCGCGAGCGTATGCCGAAATCCTTCAAAAACCGTCGGTTTCGGAAGGATTTCGAAATCGTGCGTCCAAAAAACCAACAAAAACACAAGGTTTCGCAACACGGGTTTTCAACAAAAGTGCGCGCGCGCTCTTGCGTCGTCGTCGTCGTCGTCGTCCTTCCTCCTCCCTCGTCGTCGTCGTCGTCGTCGTCGCCGTCGTCGTCTTCTGTCTTTCCTCGTCGTCGTCGTCGTCGTCTTGGCGTCGTCGTCGCTTCCGTCGTCGTTGTCGCCGTGGTCGTCCTTCCTCCCTCGTTGTCTTCGTCGGCGTCTCGTCGTTGTCCCTCCTATTTCGTCGCCGTCGTCGTCGTCGTCGTCGTCGTCGTGGTCTTCACTCCTCCCTCGTCGTTATCCTCCTCCCTCGTCGTTGTCGTCCGTCGTCGGCGTCTCGTCGTCGTCCCTCCTATTTCGTCGCCGTCGTCGTCGTCTTCGTCGTCGTTGTCGTCGTCGTCGTCTTCCCTCCTCCCTCGTCGTTGTCGTCGTCGGCGTCGCCGTCCTTCCTCCTTCTTCGTCGTTGGCGTCGTCGCCGTCTTCCCTCCTCCATCGTCGTTGTCGTCGTTGTCGCCGTCGTCGTTTTTTCTCCTCCCTCGTCGTCGTCTCCGTTGGCGACGTCGTCGTCGTCTTCGTCGTCGTCGTCGGCGTCGTTGTCGTCGTCGTCGGTGTCGTCGTCGTCGTTGTCGTCGTCGAAAACATTGGAGACGTCGTCGGTGTCGTCGCAGTCGGTGTCGGCGGCGCCGTCGTCGTCGATGTCGCTGTCGTCGTCGGCGTCGGTGTCGTGGCCAAGTGCCATGTAGTACCTACCGTCACGGTCTTGTCTGAAGAGGTCTTGCGACCAATTTGCGGGTGGGAGGGTGGGATGTTTGCACGAGCAGTGGAGAGGACAGCTTCAAGACGGTCAAGATCAATTGCGCCACGTAGATTGCACCACATACGTCTTATGGTCTTCGGCCCATCCCGCTGCCGTGCCTGGGTTGTGGGTCAGAGTTCTCAGGGGTGCTTCTTCGGGTCTCTTTTGAGCGCTGTCGGGGGCCTCTTGGGAGCAGTTTGGGGGCCTCTTGAGAGCCTCTTGGGGCCATCTGGGGGGCCTCTTAGGGGGCCTCTTGGGGCCCTCTTGCCTTTGGGGGCCCGAGGGCTCGAAATGTCCGTGGTTCCCCCATTTGGGCCCCCTCTTCGGCCGTCTTTGGGCCCTCTTGGGTTGTCTTGAGCGTCTCTGGGGGCCATCTTGGGGCCCTCTTTGGCTGTTTTGGGGCAGTCCATGGGGCATCTTGGGCCGTCTTGGGGCGGTATCGGAGGCTTCTTGGACCATTTTTTTGGAGCGCCGGTAATCCGAAAAAACGAGCGGGCCCTTTGAACAACCGAAGGCTGTCTTGGGAGGCCTGTTCGAGGCCTTTGGGGGCCGTCTTGGAGGCGTCGTGGGCCGTCTTGGGGCCATCTTGGGCGTCTTGTGTCGATCTCTGGGCGTATCGGGGCCCTCTTGGGCCGTCTTGAAGGCCTGCTGGAGCTCTCTTGGCCCGTCTTGGGGTCGTGTTGGGCCCGAAAAAGTGATGCGACAAACCGGGGGGGAGCCCAGAGGGCACGCGGAAAATTCCGATAGATTTCGGAATTTTGGGTCCGGGCCCGTTTAACAGTCCCCAGAACTTAGGATTGAAACTCAGAGGATTGGGCCGAGGACCTGCGGACACTTTCACTCCGTGCCCAGCGACACGGTGGCGGAGTGTACCACACACACGTGTATACATGTTGTTCCACATCCATTGTATCCCGTAAGATAAATAACATAGATTGCGCCACAAATATTGTTCCACATAACGTGCACAACATAGATTGCACCAGATCGATTGCACCACATTGATTGCACAACGAAGATTCAATAACACATATTGCACCACCATATCTTGCATTATTGAGTATGCAGGATATAGAGTACCCCACGTATATGGTTCAACGTATATTGCACAAGATCTACTGCACAACGTATTCAGGAGGTGGTGCAGAAGGTCGTCAGGTGCGAACTTGCTGGTTTTTCATTTGGGTCGCGGCGCTTTCCATTCTTGGATTTTTCTGTTCAGCCTGCAGCAATTTGCAGCGCCCGCCAGTGCCACTCCGAGAAGCGCCGAGACGGCACCGCCGCGTGCGGCCGCTGGCCTGCAGCGTCGCAGTTTATTATATGATATGTAGATTTTATTTCATTTCGTTATCTTCATTATATTATATTACGTTCTATTGTTTTATGTTGCTTTAGTGTATATTACATTACATTAAGAAATGTTGTATTTGGCCATTATATATCAAAGTATGTATAATGATACTGCACGCTACTACATTATTGTGTTCTGTCAGTTTGTATGCTAGCATTAAGTAATGTATACCGTTGTCTTTTGCATAGCATCGTCGTATATATTTTATATTTTTGACTAGTTCTAGTATGCTACATTCTGGCATCATATATTTTTAATGATTATATCATACCAGATGGATTTTTTAGTATGATATCACATCATACAACATATCAAGCCACATTGCGTAACGCCCAATTGCTTATACATATTCCATCATCTTATTTTGCATTATTAGGTTATGCAATGCGCAATGCTGTGTTATGTTTTTTAGATGATATTATGTCGTATTGTGGCATCGCCCATTATATCATAACTTGCTTACGTATAGTATGCAGTGTGCTGTTATAGGTTATACCATATGGTATTTCTTTCATATTGTCTCATCGTAATTGTTATTGCATCATATGGTATTGCAGCAGCATGTAACAGTTCTCACTATATCATGTTATACCGTATTGCGTTCTATTATATAATTGATAATTTTGTACAGTTGTACCATTGTAGTCGGGTAAAGGATCAGAGTGTTCAGTAACGGTTATCTCATAGATGTTCTGTTGTATTATATCAAACCATATTGTATCTTTAATTAATACAGCGCGTTCTGATACATACTAGTTTTCGTGTATATATATATATATATATATATATATGCTGATGTCGTATATTCTGTTCTGCTGTATGATGTCAGGTTGTATCATACTGCATAATGCATCGACCCCCCCTGGCCCGGGGTCGGCCACTCCGCAACCATCTGCGGACACTTTTTGATATGCCCTCCCCAGGGCCTCCTTGCAAGGGGCCTCAAGACGGCCCCAGAGGCCTCCAATATGTCCCCAGGAGGCCCCCAAAATGGTCCAAGAGGGACCCAATACGGCCTAACATCGCTCCAAGACGCCCAAGATGGTCCCAAGACCGCCCAAGAGGCTTCCAAAACGCTCCAAGAGGCTTCCAAGAGGCTTCCCAAGAGGGCTCCCAAAACGCAAACCTTGTGCTTTTGCTTCGAAAGTTTTTGACGTTTTCTTTGTTCTCGACTCTTCTGTTTCGCAACCTTCCAAGACGGCCCAAGAGGCCATCGCCCCAAGAGGGCCGAAGAGGCCCCCGACACGGCCCCAAAACGGCCCAAAAGTGCCCCAAGACGGCCCAGGAGGCTTCCAAGACGGCCCAAGAGGGCCCCAAGACGGCTCCAAGAAGGGGCCCAAATGGGGGTTCCGAGCGAACTTTTCGGGCCCTCGGCCCCCAGAGGCCCCCATGAGGCCCCCCACAGGCCATGAGGCCCCCCAGAGGCCCCCAAGAGGCCCCCTAGAGGCCCCCAACATGCTCTCGAGAGGCTCCCGAAAGGCTTCAGAGAGGCCCCCAAACGGCCCCCGACAGGCACCGAAACGGGCGCCAAGGGGCCTCGGAATTTATTCCAGGAGGCCCCCGAGAGACCTGCCACGAGATACGAGCGAACTGTCCAGATGCTTCCATGAGGAACCCCAGGCGCCTCCAGGACAGCTTCAAAAGCGCTTCACAGCCTCCCAAACGGCTCCAAAACGACCCGGGATGGCCTGAAGACGGCCCAAGAGGTTGCCAAGATGGTCCAAGTTGGCCCGGAGATGGGCCCAAGGGTCACCAAGACGCTTCCACGACGCCCCCAGGCGGCTCCCAGAGGTCCAGACGAGGCCACCAGAGGCTTCGCAAATTGAATTGCCCCGATTTTTCAAGCACCTAAGCAAAACCATAAGTGATTGAAGAACTCGCCTGTTCTTTGCCGATGGGCTTTGGAGGCCTGTGGATGGTTCCCAAACGCCCAGAACGGCCCCACGAGGAGCCCCAGACGCCTCCCGACAGCGGCCCGAAAAGCACCCTGCAAGCCTCTTGGGCCCCCTGGATTTGGGCGGCGAAGGTCAGAATTCATATTTATGTATGTATATATATATATATATACATGTACATTTATGTATATGTATATGTATATGTGTATGTATATGTATATGTATATGTATATGTATATGTATACGTATATGTATATTTATATGTATATGTATGTGTATGTGTATGTGTATGTGTATGTGTATGTGTATGTGTATGTGTATGTGTATGTGAATGTATATATGTATATGTACAGATATATACACATATTGCACCACACATATTGCACCACACAGGTTGCATCACGTATATTGGACCACGTAGATTGCGCCACATAGATTGCACATCATATGCTGCACATTGCGGATTCCACATCACATATTGCCAAACATACCTTGAACCATATGTATTGCACAATATAGGTTGCTCTGCATACATTCTTTCCTTCTAGAGAGAAAATAGACTCGAGATTATCGGCGTCCCTTTTTCGTATTGCACTTTACATTTGATTCTGCCCCATCTTCCATCGTAAATATGAGTTTGTACCATCCCAGCCAGGCCGGTATCGGCCCCCCCCGCCATCCTCTGCAAACAGTTCTAGGCGCGCACACTCGTTTGTCAAACATAAGAAGTTCCCAATAACCCTTTGCAGAACATATGACGGAGTGCACACGCGCGCGTCGTCGCGCGCGCGCATGCTGGAACCCTTCAAAAACCTTTGGTTTCGGAATGGTTTCAAAATCAAGTGTCCAAAAGAATACAGGGTTTCGCAACACGGATTTTCAAAAAAAAGCATGCGCGCGCGCTCTTGCGAACTCTAGAGAAAACCATTGATTTTTCAATATGTTCAGAGAATGCTACCAAACGGGCTTCGCGCGCGCATGTCGAAATCGTTCGAATGCCCCTTGCGCGCGTCCCGTCGCAAGAATCTTTTGCAACACAAATGACGAAGTGCACGCGCGCGTCGTCGCGCGCGCATGCCGAAATCTGGTGAAAGTCGAAAACGTGCGGTTGCAGAACGATTTCAAAACCGAATGTCCAAAACACAAAACAAACACATGGTTTCGCAACCTCAGCTTTCAAAAAAGCGTGCGATCGCGCACTTGCGCATCCTTGAGAAAACCATAGTTTTGCTGTTGTTTGCTTTGTGTTTGTTTGTTTGTGTTTGAATATAGTGTGTATATATATATAAATGTATATGTATATGTATACATTTGTATACACACATAATGTCAACATTTTCATGGAATTCTGCTGAGCGGGCCTTTGGCGCCGCATGCCGACATCATTCGCACGCCACTGCGCGCGTGCTGGCGGGGGGGCGCGGTCCGTGTCAATCAAAACCATGCGGCCCACTCTCGCGCGTCGGCTCATTTCAAAGCCTTCATCACCGACGCGAGGACGCAGTCATCGTCGTCGGCTTGCACTGGCCGCGCCTTCGTCTGTGTCAACATCGTCACCAACATCGCTACTATCATCATCGCGTCTACCGTCGTCGACGTTGCCATGATACCGCGCCTGGCCAAGTCGCCGACTCGCAGTGAAGTCCGCTGGGATGTGCCCAGCGGTCAGCGCCACCGCGGCCGCGTTGGTGGAGCCAAACTAGTTGGCCGCTGCGCGCGCGTGCTAGGGTTGGCGCGGCCGCAGAGATGCACCAGCCAACGCTAATCATGCATCGCAATCGCCACCGAATGGGTTTTGCAAAACAACATTCGGGTGGGTGGGTGGGATGTTTGCAAGAGCATGGGATGTGTCAACACGCTTGTTAAAACCAATTCTCCAGCCGAGAAGGGAAACAGGTTCTACCATCCTCATCCCCCGGGGTTGAAGACCCCCCCCGAAACCGATGCAAATCACATCGGGTTCTGAGACCCAATGTCCATCCGACCTTTGAATTCATGCCATCCCAGCCAGGCCGGTATCGCCCACCCCCCCCGCCATCTTCTGCAACAGAATTTATGCGCGCACACTCGTTCATCAAAAGTCATACGTTTTCCCAGATCCCTTGCAACAGAACATGACGAAGTGCGCGCGCGCGTCGTTGCGCGCGCGTGGCGGAATCCTTCAAAAACCTTCGGTTTCGAAAGGATTTCAACATCGAGTGTCAAAATACATATGAAACACATGGTTTCGCAACACGTCTTTTTTAAAAAAGGATGCGCGCGCGCTCTTGCGAATTCGTAAAGGAAATCCAACAGGTTTTTTTTCATTTTCAGAAAGTTCAACCAAACGAGCTTCGCGCGCGCACGTGCCGAAATCGTTCGATCGCCCATGCGCGCGTACCGTCGCGGGAATCCTCTGCAACAGATGGGACGAAAGTACACGCGCGCGCGTCGTCGCGCGCGCATGCCGAAATCCTTCACCTTCGGTTCCGGAAAGGTTTCAAAACCAAGTGTCCCCAAACATATACAAAAACAAAAGGTTTCGCATCGCGGATTTTCAACAAAAGCGTGCGCGCGTGTTCTTGCGAGTTCTTCAGAAAATCACGCGTTGTTCCAACATGTTAATATCATGCTACCAAGCGGGCTTCGCACGCGCATGTCGAAATCGTTCGAAGGCCCTTGCGCGCGTGCTGGCGTGGCACCATCCGTGTCACATCATATCATGCGAGCCACTCTCGCGCGTCTGCCGCGCGCGCATGTCGAATTCCTTTCGAAACCTTCATCACCGACGCGAAGACGCCGTCATCGTCGTCGGCGTGATCGGCATCGGCGCCGTCATTGGCCGTGCCGTCGTCGTTGTCAGCATCGTCGCCAACATCGCTACTATCATCATCATCGCGTCTACAATTGTCGACGTTGTATGATACCGCGCCCGCCCAAGTCGCCGACTCGCACTCGAATGCGCCCGCCTGGATGTGCCCTGCGGTCAGCACCACCGCGGCCGCGTCGGTCGCGCCAAACTACTTGGCCGCTGCGCGCGCATGCGCGGGCTGGCGCGGCCGCAGGGATGCACCACCTAGCGCCAAGCACTCATCGCAATCGCCGCCGCATGAGGTTAGCAAACCAATTTGCGGGTGGGTGGGTGGGATGTTTGCGCAAACAGTGGAGTGGACAACTCATTGCGAACAGAAATTAATTTTCCTTTCTAAAAACAGAATAGACGCTACCCCCCCGTGGCGTTCGCCGCCCCCCGTTTGGGTATGTAAGTTATTTATGATTCTGACCACATGTCCATCCTAATTATGAGTTTACATTATCCCAGAGGAGCCGGTATCGGTCCTCTTGAGGTTCCTTTGTAAAAATCGATGCGTGGGGACATATTTTGTTCAAACATAACATTTTTCCACGAATCCCTAGCAACAAATGGGACGAAATGCACACGCGCGCGCCGTCGCGCGCGCATGCTGAAATCATTCAAAAACTTTCGGTGCCATAACGATTTCGCAATCGAGTTTCCAAACAACATGCAACAACACATGGTTTCGCAACACAGATTTGCAAAACAAACTTGCACGCGAACTCTTGCGAAATCTTGACAAACCCATGGCTTTTCCAATATTTTTACAACATGCTACCAAACGGGCTTCGCGCGCGCATGTCGAAATCTGTCGAACGCCCTCGCGCGTGTGCCGTCGCGAGAATCCTCTGCAAAAAAAGGGACGAAGTGCAGACGCGCGCGTCGTCGCGCGCGTATGCCGAAATCCTTCAAAACCCATCGGTTTCGGAAGGAATCCAAAATCGTGCGTCCAAAAAACCTTCAAAAACACAAGGTTTCGCAACACGGATTTTCAACAAAAGCGTGCGCGCGCGCTTTTGCGTCGTCGTCGTCGTCGCCGTCCTCCCTCCTCCCACGTCGTCGTCGTCGTCGCCCACGTCGTCCTCTGTCTTTCCTCGTGTTCGTCGTCGTCGTCGTCGTCTTTGGCGTCGTGGTCGTTTCCGTCGTCGTTGTCGCCGTGGTCGTCCTTCCTCCTCCTCCCTCCTCCCTCGTCGTCGTTTTCGTTGGCGACGTCTCGTCGTCGTCTCCCCTATTTCGTCGCCGTCGTCGTCGTCGTCGTCGTCGTTGTCGTCGTCGTCGTCTTCCCTCCTCCCTCGTCGTTGTCGTCGTCGGCGTCGCCGTCCTTCCTCCTCCTTCGGCATTCGCGTCGTCGCCGTCCTCCCTCCTCCCTCGTCGTTGTCGTCGTCGTCGTTGTCGTCGTCGTCCTCCCTCCTCTCCTCGTCGTTGTCGTCGTTCGTCGTCGTTGTCGCCGACGTCGTCGTCTTCGTCGTCGTCGTCTTCGTCGTCGTCGTCGTCGGCGTCAGCGTCGTCGTCGTCTTAGTTGTCGTCGACGTCGGCGTCGTCGTCGTCGTCGCCGCCGTCGTCGTCGTCGTCGTCGTCGTCGTCGGCGTCGTTGACGTCGTCGTCGTCGTCGTCGGTGTCGTCGTTGTCGTCGTCGTCGGCGTCGTCTTCGTCGTCGTCGTTGTCCTCGTCGTCGTCGTCGGCGTCGGCGTTGGCGTTGTCGTCGTCGTCGTCGTCGTCGTCGTCGTCGGCGTCGTCGAAGTCGTTGGAGACGTCGTCGGTGTCCTCGTAGTCGTTGTCGGCGTCGTCGTCGTCGTCGTTGTCGCTGTCTCCTCGTCGGCGTCGCTGTCGATGCCAAGTGCCATTTAGTAACCACCGTCACGGTCTTAAGAGATTTTGCAAATGCAAACCAAGTTGCGGGTGGGTGGGTGGGATGTTTGCAAGAGCGCGGGATGTGTCAACTCGTTTGTTAAAATCAATTACACCACATAGATTACACCGCGTGGACTGCACCGCAATTATCGATTGCTAGAAACACTCTGCTCGGGATCCACGCCGGTTAACCTTCTATTCTGTATGATAGTTGTCATACTTGATGGCCTGCCCTTCAGTGCGCCCATGACGGGTGACCTTTGTGGAGCCACGGTGTGAACAAAACACAATGTCGGATTGTCGGATGGCTGGGTCTTGAGTTGAATCGCAGCGCAGAAACAATTCGCAGATTTTTCGGTTTTTCGGGGCCTTCGCCGGGCCTCGGGGCCGTCAAAAGACGGCCGGCCGTGGGGACAAAGTCGGGACTTCCAGGGGCTTTGTCACGCATCGAAGAAGCATGGATACAGACATTCGAGCAAGAACATCGCCTTTGGGAGGTCCGCGCGGCTCCTGTGGATCGGCGCTGGAGGCCCCCCCGGAGGCGTCTCTGGCGCCGCCCCTGGCGCGCTCCGCTGCCAGGCAGGGGAGTCCAGCGCCGACCCAAGTGATCGTTTTCTTTTTCATTGTTTTGCCGATCGGCGCGGGCCCTCGCACCCCCTTCCCCACCCCATGGAGTAGATCTTGGCTATTTCTGGCGCCCGTTTCGAGCAGATGGGGTCTTCCCCCTTAGGACGCACTGCTGGAAACAGTCGCATTAAGCAGAGGTCCAGAGCCAGACACCCCTCCCTCCCCGCCCCGTCCGCCCAATGTCGAAACGCCGAATAAGAAAACGTTCACCAATGTAGCCGCGCGGTCCTCCAAGCGTTTGTGCTTGTGCCGTTTTTTGCACCCTACCCGGGGCGCTCCGAGATCGACTCCGCGCGGGGGATGCCCCAGAGGGGTGCCCCGGAGCGACCGCTGCGGGCTTGGCCGCCTGACGGCGGCGGCCTGTGGACCATCGAGAAGCCAGCCCTGCGGGTCCAATCGGCGCTGGGGTATCGGACACCCCTGCTGGCTTCATTTGGCTGCTTAACGTCGGCGAGCGAGGGGGGGGAGATGAAAAGGAAAAGGCCCTCTCAGAAGGCGGCGGGACTTCTCAGAAGCCCTCGCGCCTTCTGAGAAGTTTGTCTGTCTTCGGGGAAGACTTAGACAACTTCTCAGAAGGCCAGCGGGGGAATTCCGAGCCTTCTCACTTCACTCCCGGGCTCGTCGCCGAGCAGATACGCTGCAAGTTCTGAACCCCATCCGGCTCCTCAGAGCTATTACCCGCAGGGGTAGGCTTCGCATGCGGTTGCCTAGACGGCGTGGTCGGCTCTTCACGACTTCGGATCTCGGGGACTCCGCGCCCGCGGGCGCGTGGCTGGCGGGGCTGCTGGCCGGCCGGCGTGTGGGCGAGCTGGTGTCGTTCCCGCAGCTCGAAGAAGACTTGTCGGCCGGCGCAGCCATGAACCTCTCGGAGCTCCGCGCGGAGCTCTCGTATCGGCGCCGGGGCCCCCTGCCGGCGCCGAAGGCGCCCTCCGTGTGCCAGCCGACCCAAGAGTCGAGTCGCGAAGACTTCCGAGCAAAAATCCAGAAGCAGCGAAAACTGTAAGTGGTCAGAGTTGCGTTAAGAGGAACCGCTTCTAGACCACAGAGTTTGAAACGTGCGCCGTGCCGTGCCGTGCCACGCCCGCGTGCCGTGTCTTGGCTATTTAGGTTCTAGAAAACGGAAAATGAGCCTTACCGTGCCGCGCTTAGGCTGTAGAGTGCGACAAACGTGCCGTGCCGTGCTGTGCCCGCGTGCCGTGCCGTGCCGCGCGGTGCCTGGGCTGTAGAATGCGAGGAGGTGCCGTGCCGCGCCGCGCCGCGCCGCTGCTGCAGAATGCGAGGGCTGCGCCATGCCTCGTCTGCGTGCCGCGCCGTGCCGTGCCTGGACCCCAGCATGCGGCAGAGGTGCCCTGCCCTGCCGTACCCGCGTGCCGCGCCGTGCCCCGGCCAGGTCCTGGAGTGCGGAAGGCGTGCCGTGCCGTGCCGTGCCCGAGCTCCAGGGTGCAGCAAGCGCGTGCCGTGCCGTGCCATGCCCGCGCGCCGTGGCGTGCCGTGCTCGGCTTCTTGCGGCACTGACCACCCGCACTGAGCACGCCCCCTCCGATGCTGGCCTACCGCGTGTGCTCTCTCTCTCTCATGCAGCGCTGCTGCTCAGGGTTTCCTGGCACGGTGTAGTCCCTGAGATCCAACGTTGCAAGAAACACGCGACACCGTGAACAATAACGGCCACCAGAGCCATGGACCCCATCTTTCTGCTGCATTCTTCGAGCCCGATCGATCCGTGATGGTCCCGGGGTGCGAAGCCTGGCGAGAATGCCCCGGGGGCCAAAACTGCAGTGCCAGGATCTCAGGGGTTTCATTTAGCGCTGGCTTTTCTTTGGCGGCGAGCCCGGGGGGGAAGTGAGAAGGGGCGGGCTTTCTCAGAAGGCTCGAAAGTCCCCCAGCCTTCAGAGAAGTTGTCTAAGCCTTCCTCGAAGACAGAAAGCTTCTCAGAGGGCGCGAGGGCTTCTGAGAAGTCCCGCCGCCTTCTGAGAGGGCCTTCTCCTTTACATCTCCCCCCCCCTCTCTCGCCGCCGAATTCTTCTTCTGCGCAGCCCGTAGCCATCGCGGGCGGCCGCTTCACCCACGCCGTGGTGGACCGGGACATCGCCGGCAGCGCCTCGGGGGCGCAGCTCGTGCGGCTGCTGCCGGGGGACGAGCGCTACGTGGCCAAGTTCGCGGACGTCCGCCAGGAGTAACTGGGTACGGTCAACCCGCATCGTAAGGATGGGCAACCTTCCCAAGGGTACCTTCGCATCCTTGCGTCCTCGGTCCATCCTTGGCTACTTTCGTTGCCCGCGCCCTGCTCGAGAAGCTTCGAAGGCCCTTGCATCCTTATCGCGCATCCTCATGATACGGGCCGACTGTAGTCTGGGTCTGTCGGGGGCGGGGGATGGAGGGGGGAACGTTTCGGGTTCGAGGTCCGAGGTTTTTGTGCGTTCTCGTTGGTTCTCGGCGGTCTTCCAGCCTCGCGATGCCTTCCAGCAGCTGCGTCTCGCCGAGAGGCGTCCAGGGGTGCCCAGATCATCCCGAACGGCCGCCGGAGACGCGAATCATGGCCCAGAAGCCGGACGAGACGTGGAGTCATACGGAACCTATGTGCGTTCGCAGGTCCAGCTGAGGCGCCCTAGCGCACCCGCCGTTACCTACACGGGACGCCCCCTGGGCGATATCGGCGCCTCTCCGCTCCGCCAGGGGTCGCCACGAGTCGCCACGAAGCGAACGGGTCCTGAGTGAACCGCGTCCCGAGGTTCTTTGCCAGCCTGTGGCTCTCGGACCTTGAGGCCTGTAGAGAACCATCTTCTTTTTTTCTTTCTCCTCCTCCTCCTCCTCCTCCTCCTCCTCCTCCTCGGTCCAGGGGGAAGGGCTGGTCCCGGGGGAAGGGCTCCTGGTCCAGGACCCGTGTCAATCTGGACCCGTTTCCTTCATGTCAGAGGAGCTCGCGGTGCAGCGGGCGCTGGGCCGCATGAATGCGCGCTGGCGCGAGCGCGAGCTGACCTTGTGCGGCGTGCCCCTGGAGACGGTGACCTGCTCGATCTCGGAGGGGGCCCGTGGAGACACGAGCGGCCCTCCCTGCCGTTCTGTGTTTTTGTTGGGGCTGCTTGAGGCTTCTGGTCGCCACGGTTGGAATCGCTGCGGAGAACAGGCCAGGATGGACTTCTCGGGAGGGGTCTGGGAACTGCCTTTAAGCGGGTTTGGGCTGGGCGGGAGGCCCGCCGTTATCTCAGCTAACCCTCCTTCGACCACCGTGCCCCAGGGGTAGATGGATCGTGCCGCATCGCCGATGCATCAGCGATGCGGCTCGATGTGGAGCTCGATTTTCTCCACGCCGACGTCGCCGATGCATCGCCGATGCATCGCCGATGCATCGCCGATGCGCTGCCGACCGATGCGCTGGCGATGCATCGGCGATGCGGCAAGACCATCCGTCCCCATCTGCTTGGACTCCACTTTTGGGCGGCCTCCAGGTTCGATGATCCTCAGGACGTGTGCTAGCCCAATGTGTGTGTGTGTGTGTGTGTGTCTGTGTTGCCCGTGTGTGTTGCCCCGTTCAGCTCAACCGATGGCACGCAGCCTGTGTCGGCCCTCGTTGCGCTGCCTGCGTCGCATTGAGGAGCTTTGGTGGACAGGCACACGTCACCGTGAGAAATCACGACCAGAGCCGTGGACCCTACCTTTCTGCGGCGTTTTTCGAGCCGAATCGATCCGTGATGGTCCCGGGGCCCGAAGCCTGGCGAAAACGCCCGGGGCGCGATAGAGTTGTAAGCCCCGGATCAAGGGGGTAGGCGCTAACACGCTCGATGTGGAGAGCTCGATGTTCTCCACGCCGATGCGGATCGACCATCCGGCTCGATCTACTTGGGCACCATGTGGGTGGCCTCTGTTAGAGCACGCAGTCGCGCACGTGCGCGGTCCTTACAGTCGAGACCGATAATAGGGATGGGTATAGCCTTCCCCAGGGGTACTCTTCCAGAGATCGGACGCTGCAGCAAAATTTGGAGCGGGCGGTTCTGGGCTGTTTTCGGGCTCCGGGGACCCTCGCTGGGCCCCGGGACCGTCGAAAAACAACTTAGGACGAAACCTGCCCCAGGGAAGTGGTCCAGACCTCTGGGGCCCACGCATCGAACACATTTGAGCAGATGTCTACCCTTGCATCCTTGTCTCTTCGGTCCATCCTGAACCCCTTTCGATGGCCAGCCCCGCTCGAGGAGCCTCGACATGCGAGTACAAGGGACTTGCCTCCTTGCCGCGCATCCTTTTTATCTAATGGCCTGCGGCCCATCCCGCCACTGTGCCTGGGTTGTGGGTCATAGGCCTCTAGGGTGGGATGTCGCGGGAGGCCTCTCGGGGGCCTCTTGGGGGCCGTTTTGATACCTCTTGAGGCCGTTTTGGGGCCTCGTGGGGCGTCTTCGGGGGCTCTTGGGGGTTCTCTCGGGGTCTCGGGGGCCTCTTGGAGCAGAAGACTTGGATTTTCGGTTCGTGTTCCCCCTCTTGGGCCCTTCTTGGAGCTATCTTTGGGCCCTCTTTCTCCATCCTGGGCGCCTAAGGGGCCGTCTTGGAGCCCTCTTTGGCCGTGTTCCTCCTGGGGGCCTTTTGCGCCGTTTTGCTGCGATCCTGGTGGCCTCTTCGGCTGTCTTGGAGCGTCGGGAGCTCGAAAAGCCCAGGACCCCAAAATCATTGAAAAACCGATAGGGAATCGAAGACTGGCTTTTCGGGGCCCTCTTGGGAAGGTTCTTGAAGCTCTCTTGGGGCGTCCTGGAGGCCTCTTCGGCCGTCTTGAGACCATCTTGGGTGTCTTGGTGCGAGCTTTGGGCGTCACGGGGCCTTCTTGGACCGTCTTGGGGGCCTCTCAGGGACTCTTGGCCCGTCTTGGGGCCTTCTTGTGCCCGAAAAGGTCACGCGGGGAGATGCGCCAAGCCCCAAAGCCCCTGACAAGCCGCGACAAGCCCCGAGAGATTTGGCAATCGGGGCTCCAAGCCCCCTTCGAAGACTCCTCATGAGTGAGGACCGAGGCTTACAGCGGAAGCCCATGCCAAGAAACACCCTGCTTGCCTCCAGGGTGCCCTGGGTTTTTTGGGTTTCGATGGTTCTGCGATGGAAAGCATGACGCTCCCACGCCCAAAATCCGTGGACGTCCTGGGGTCTCGGGGTTGGGTTCCTTGTGGAAGGTTTCTTGTGGCCGAGCTCCTGCTGTGGCCCAACGTGTGTGTTGCCCCCTCAACCGATAGCATGTAGCCTGTGTCGGCCCTCGTTGCGCTGCCTGCGTCGCATCGAGGAGCTTTGGCGGACAGGCACGCGTCCCTGAGATCCGACGGTGACGAGAAGTCACGACCAGGCCCCCAGACCCCCAGACCCCGTTCTTCTGCTGCGTTCTCCGAGCCGAATCGATCCGTGACGGTCCCGGGGCCCGAAGCCTGGCCGAAAACGCCCGGGGCGCGATGGGATTGGGGAGAGGACCCGAGGGCACGCCCCCTCCGTGCCCAGAGGCACGGCGACGACGGTTCAGCTTGGCCTGTGTTCAGCGTTCGCTCGCTCCGCTCGCTCGCTCCGCCTCCCCTCCTTGCCGCGTGCCCTCGCCCCGCTCTCGTCGCGGTCGGCCTCCTGCTCCCTTGCCGCTCCTCCCTCCTCGCTCCTCTCTCGTTTCCCTTGGGGCGGCCTCCTGTGATCATCGACACCACCGAGGAAGAGGAGGAGGAGGAGGAGGAGGAGGAGGAGGAGGAGGAGGAGGAGGAGGAAGATTCCGAGGATCATCGATAGGCGAGCGACGCCACACAGACGGGCTCGATCGGTTGCGCGGACATCCGCGCGCGTATATAGCTGCTTGCGTGCGGCCGTGCGTAAAAGCGCCCTCGCCTCCGCTGCGGCGTGCCGCGCTGGAGGCCCGCGGGAGCCGCGGCGTAAGGCCGCTGTGCCATCGCGCGTAAGACCTGTTTTCGGTAGCAAATTATGGGGTACCCTCGTAACTCCGTCTTTAGCGTCGATGAGCGTCGAGTGGCGTCTGGGAGTCGATGAGATTGCGCCGAGTTAGCGCCTGCTGACAGCACCCAGCGTCGATTTAGCGCCGATTAGCGTCGACTAGCGTCGATTAGCGTCGATTCGCCAGAGCCGACAAGGTGGTATGGGAGGCTCCGAGGAGTTGCCACCGAAGTTTCACTCCGTCGCTCAGGTGACCTACTCCATCGTGCCCCTGGGGGACGCCGCGGGCCTGGTCCAGGCGGTGCCCTCCAGCAGGACGCTGAGGCAGCTGTGCCGGGGCTTCTCCCTCGAAGACCGGCACCTGCGCGTGCTCCACGCGCTGCAGGGCAGCGTGACCCGCCTGGACAGGCCCCGGGTGCTGCCAGAAGTGTTCCCGGCCCAAGGTGCCCCCAGGATTTCCAAGGAGGCCCCCACTCAGAGGGGGCAGAGGTATCCATGCCGCTACCCGTCCCTCGTTTTCGCCTCTGTGGGCCTCCTGGGCGGCTGGATTCGCATCGCAAGTCTGGTCAGAACGCACCTAGGGAGAAATCTGGGGAGTATCGGTATCAGTACCTTGTGGTTTCCCACCCACGGCCTCCTGAGCACCCCGCACGAGGCCCACAGGGCCCGAGGGACTTCAAAATGGAGCGAGAAGCTTGGGACACCTTGGCCCCAGGACACCTCCAGCAACGAAGGCTGGCGGCCTCAACGGCCGCGTACCTGACCGCTTGCTACTCCCTCGGCGTCGGCGACGGGCACGACGATAATATCCGAGGGAGAAAAATCGGCGCTACCATGGACTTTCGGAGCTCCGCGCGGATCTTTCGGATCGGCGCTTGAGACACCCCGAGGGGGTCCAGCGCCGGTCCTGGGGCTTTGTTGTGCTCTTGCTCGTTGACATTTGTCACGTGTGCGGGGCTACGTCGTCAATGCCGCGCTTTCCTGTGGCTTTGCTGTGTTCCGGCTCGCAACGCACACCGCCAGAGGAGATCCATCCACAAACAAGTTCCAGAAATCCGCACGGGCATTGGACCATTTATGTTTGTGCAGCTTCTTCTCCCTCCAAAATCATGCTGCGCGCCGACGGGTCGCTGTTCCGCGTCGACTTCGGCTACGTGTTCGGGGCGCGCCCGAAGCTGGACGCCCCGCAGACGGTACTGCCGAAGGCCGTGACCCACGCGCTGAGCGAGTCGCGGCTGGGGCCGCTGGTGCCCCGGCGGTGCGTGCAAGCGGGGTGGTGCGTGGGGCGTGGCCGGGCCCCAGAAACGGCAGGGCCGTTTTTTCACCGTTTGCGAAAAAGGTTTTCTCGAAAGTGGAAATGGTATTTAAAAAACGGCGACCGGAAACGGCCAAAAAACGGCTCCGGGATTGGAACCAGAACCAGGAACGGCGACGGAACCGGCAACAAAAACGGCGACGGAACCGGCAACAAAAACGGCAAATCGGAACTGGTAGAGAAGCGGCCGAACGGCCCTGTCGTTTCCAGGGCACACTGAAGGCCTTCTGATGGGGCCAGCGACGGGCCGCTTCCGGGAAGGCTACGGCAGGCTCGCGTCCTGTCGACCAGCGCCGACTTCAGCGCGGGCGTTCAAGGCTGAACGCCGCCGGCGACCCAGAATCGGTCGAAGTTGAACGATCTGACGGTTCCCGAAGAAAAAAGTATCGCCACTATCACATAAGTTTTTGGCTCTCCGCGCGGATTTCTTGGATCCGCGCTGGGCCTCCCGGGCGGCGCCTCCGGCGCCGCCCCTGGCGCGCTCCGCGCGCCAGGGAGAAGGCTCCAGCGCAGATCCAAGGAATCCGCGCGGACCGTCGAAGCTTTCTGCTTATGCCGTTTTTTCTGCTTCTGGTGTCGGGAACGGCCGATCGCTCCAGGTTGAACGATCCCCGCGGTGTCAGGAACCACTGCCGAAGTCGGGACGGCAGGAGCCTTCCGTGTATCCAGAGGCTGGGCGGGGCTGCCCAGGAGCCGCCCCTCGCCCCTTTCGCACCCTCGGGCCCGACGTTGCGAAGCAGCGCAACATCGCGAAGAGTCACGATCGGAGCCCTCAGAATTTCTGCGGCATTGGACCGTCGAAGCTTTCTGCTTATGCCGTTTTTTCTGCTTCTGGTGTCGGGAACGGCCGATCGCTCCAGGTTGAACGATCCCCGCGGTGTCAGGAACCACTGCCGAAGTCGGGACGGCAGGAGCCTTCCGTGTATCCAGAGGCTGGGCGGGGCTGCCCAGGAGCCGCCCCTCGCCCCTTTCGCACCCTCGGGCCCGACGTTGCGAAGCAGCGCAACATCGCGAAGAGTCACGATCGGAGCCCTCAGAATTTCTGCGGCATTGCTCCCGGCATCGCTCGGACGTGTGCGTGCTTTTTTTTTTTTTTCCTCGGCGAGGACCTTCGAGAATCATCCTTGGTCCTCTGGCAGCAAGAAGCACGCACGGAACCGAACAGTTGCACGGGGAACGGACGTCCGAGCGACGGCAAGTGCTCGGACCGCATCGACCCGTGATGGCCCCGGGGTCCGAATCCTGGCGAAAGCGCCCCCTGCGACGACGTGGCGGTTGCCGCTGCTGCCCCCCCCGCCCGCGCGTTTCGCGCCTCCCTCCTTCCCTTCCCTGCCCCATTCCTCTCTCGAGTGCATGCTTTCCCATACACCACAGTATCCTGGCGCCACGGCGCCACCGCTGCGTTCCCAGAGGGACCGCGCCCCAGCGCGCACGCGAGCGTCCGTCCGTCCGTCCGTCCGTCCGTCCTCTCTCTCTCTCTCTTTCTCTCTCTTTCTCTCTCTCTCTCTCGTTCTCTCTCTCTTCCTTCCTTTTCCCTCTCCCCGCCCGGTGGCGCAGGGTCAAGACCGCGCCGCGCGACCCTCCCGAGGTCTGGGTCAGAGGCACATTTCGCCCGCAGCTTGGTCGAGGTTGCGATGGGGGGGACGACAGGGCTCATTTCGACTCCTCCGTTTCGAGTCGATTCGATTTCGATGGCTTCCGATTCCGATTCGATTCGACTTCGGACTCCGAGTTAGATTCCGATTTCTCAATGGAAGCCTACTAGCCTGCCGACTTCCGCCGATTCGACTTCTCCCGATTCGGTTGCCGACTTCTGCCGATCCGATTCATGTCGATCGCCGACTCGATCAATCGATTCGATTCTGGGGTCTCCTGGGAGGAGTTCGCACGGGTCTAGGACGAGGATGAA
>CAUYUJ010020848.1:0-50000 GCA_963575745.1 Prorocentrum cordatum
ACCCCCCTCTCCCCCCAACCCCCGCCATTCGCCGCCCGCCCGCGCCGCGCCCCCCGCCCCGCGCGCCACCCCCTCCCCACCCCCCCACCCCCTCCCCCAGGAGTCTGAGAAGATCGATCTGCTACTGATCATGGCGAAGAAGCCCGCCCAGGATCTGGAGGCCAGCCCGACTCAGGGCAGGAGGCTCAGCGGCGCGAAGGCCAATGACAAGGTCGCCGCGGCCCTTACTGAGGACCCGTTGTGGCCCGAGCGCGTGAAGACGATGGCCGACATCCCAGCCTCGTGGATGTTCGCGCTCTACGCGAAGAAGACGAAGAAGAGCATCCCGCCAGCCGTCATCCAAGTGTTGTGCCGCAAGTCGAACAAGTTGATGACGTGCTGCAACGTTTACTTGACAGGACTCCGCTCGGGGCTGGGTGTCGTCGTCGCCGTCGCCGTCGCCGTCGCCGTCGTCGCTGTCGTCGTCGATGTCGTTGCCGCCGTCGTAGATCGGAGTAGATGCGGGCAAACGAGAAAGCATGTAAGGTTGAGATGCGGGGGAAAGGTCGTCGTCGTCGTTGTCGTCGTCGTCGTCGTCGTCGTCGTCGTCGGGGTAGGGGCGGGCGTGGAGAAGGATTGTGCGAGACCCCCGCTCCACCCCGCTCCACCCCCGTCTATGCCCTCCATGAAGACGACGACGACGACGACGACGACGACGACGACGACGACGACGACGACGACGACGACGACGACGACGACCACCACCACCACCACCACCACCACCACGACGACGTCGACGACGACGACGGCGACGACGGCGACGACGACGACGACGACGACGGCGGCGACGACGACGACGACGACGACGACGACGACTCCGCCACCTTACCAGGCACTGCACAGCACGACCCTCGGATACCCTTCAGGTCTACTCGGGCCGCCCGCCCCGCCCTGCTTGCCACTCCACCCCCGTCTATGCCCTCCACGACGACGGCGACGACGACGATGCAGAACTACGACGACGACGACGACGTCTACTCCCCCAGGTCCGACCCGCTCTGCCCCACTGCCCTGTCGCCCCAACCGCAGGACTGCCACAGGACTTCCCGATTGGCGGTGACATGCGCAGGAAGGACGTCTGGGCAACGTTCGTTGGCAAGCAGGTGGATGACCGCGCCCTCTTGGACAAGGGGGCAGGGGGGTTCTTCGCCGAGTGCCTCCAGAACGAACTCTTGGTCTTTCGCCCGCCGCACTGCGTGTGCGAGGTCATGGAGCGCCCGCTTGCCGTCGGCGGCGAGCATCAGGACAGTCGTTTTCACTGGCTTATGCGTTGCGTGCTGACTCGTCGCGGGGTTCTCGGGGCGGGCGCAAGGGCGCGTGACGCGGGCTGGCAGTGGCGGGACGGGCGAGGGTGCGGGCTGGGAGCATCCCTCCACCAGCCTCCGATCCTCCTCCATGCGGGCCCTCCGATCCACCATCCTCCGACCCGGCCCTCCATCCTCCTACCTTGTCCTCCATCCTCCTGCCCTATCCTCTTACCCCATCCTCCCTCCACCATCCTCTTATCCACCATCCTATGCCCTGCGCCATCCTCCTATCCCTGGGAACGGGCGACCCTATCCTCCTCCATGCGGCCCCCATCCCTCTCCTCCCGCCGCGCCCTCGCCCTCTGCCTACCATGCGCGCGCCGCCCCGCCAGGACTCCGTCAAGAACCTCGTGAAGAACACCGAGCACCGCTTGACGGAAAAGTGGCCCGCAGGCGACCTGCCCTGGTCGGTCGCTCTCCCGATTGCCCCAGCGCGAGCTTGTCGGGCACGCAGCGCCTTCCGCCCCCTCTGCCTGCAACCCTTGCCGATTCGATTCGGTCCCAGAATGCATTCTCGAGGGCGGTGGCGTTGCCATGCTCGCTCCCGCTAGCCCCGCACCCATGCCAGCCCCGACTTGGCTATCCCCCCCCCCCCACCCCCCCACCCCCCCCCAACCCTATGAGCTTGCCCCAACCGTTCGGCAGACGCCCTGCGTTACCGCCCGCCCGCCCGCCCACCCCCTCCCCCCCCGCCCGCCCCGTGGGCAAGACGATCTTGGACAACTTCGACGAGACGGGCGCCCACATCATCAACATGGGCCAGAAGCTGAGCGTGCAGAAGATGATCGGGGGGAAGGCCACAGCCGCCAAGTGGAAGCGCGACGCGGAGCAGGCGGGCACAACCTTCCTCGAGGCGCGCGAGGAGAAGAAGCAGGAGGCCGAGGTGGTTGCGGCATCCAACTTGGTCCAGCAGACCCGCCGCGTGCGTCCGCGCACGATGGCGGCGCCCATGGCGGCCAGGGTTGCGCTCCCTGCCCAGGAGGAGGCCTAAGTTCAGACCCACCTCAGGTCGGGCAGCGGGGCGAGGGGGGCCCATCGCACTGCTCGTGCGAGGTTCGATCGCGGGTGCGTGCGTTCTCTCGTAAGGGGGAGTAGTGCCGTGGTGTCCCCGCACCCCGCAGCTTGCCAGCCTCGAAGAAGGTTGGTGGTATCAGCCTGTTGGCAGGGGTGGGTAAGCGCATGACCACTGGCTACGTAGCCCTGGTGCTCTGTTTGCGGGGGGCTGCGCCGAGCGCGCATGACAAGGGATGGCAATGGGGTGCGAGGTAGTGCACGGGCGGGGGGATGGGCAGGATGGGTGAGGCGTGGCTTGCCAGTTGACATCATTCGACGAAGATTTTGATGGGGGTGATGAGCTAGTTTCCTTGGTTGCGAAGCCTCCCCCCCCGCGCAGCTATGCGCTAGATTGGCACCATATCTTAGTTGGCCCTATCAATTTGGTAGTGCAGGGGTGGTGGGGTTCAAAATCCGTCGTCGGGATGTGATTCCTGCGTGGCCGTGGTCTGTGCGCGCCTCTAGGCGGGGGCTTTGCATGCGCATGATGCGCTTCGCGTGGGATCGCGTAGTGCCCAGAGCTGGCGTGCGCGCGGGGAATACGCGCGCGCGTGCCCCCCTCCACGCGCAGCGAAGTGTTAGCAGCGGTGTCATATTATCGTATGACTTGTCGGTCGCACGTCCTCGCCCCTTCCGCGCCCGTCGAAGTGTTTGCAGCGGGCACAGACGAGCCGCTGTATGCTATTTCGGTCGCGGTACCACTTCGGTGTCGGTGTTAGCAGCAATCCCAGACAGCAAGCACACACTCTAGTCTCGGAGCGGGCCCTGGTGATCCGATGCTCGATCGCATTCTTGGGGCAAGGGTGCGTGCGTCTCGGGGGGTATACACGCGCGTGGCGCGGCCGAGTTGTTAACAGCTCATGCGCGGATTGCGAAGCAGCTGTCGCCCGTCCGAGCGGGCGCCCGCATCTTCGCAGCCCTCGCGCTCCACCCCATCCCCCCCGCGGCGTCCCCACCCCCGGCGCGCTCGGTGCGCTGCGGGCCACGTGAGGCTCGAGACGATTATGGCAATGTTGCCATTGCAGGGGACGGCGCGGGCTTTCCAGGTTTTTGATGACGAGCCGTCCCCAGATACCCATGTGCAGATCTTGATGCATCGCGTGACCCTCGAGCGGGTTGTTCTGCCCACAACCCTGGTCGCCCGTGAACGACATCGCCCATCGCCCGTTTCCGCCCCCTTCCCGCCGACCCGGCCAGGGGGCCGCCAGCAAGTCAGACGTTGTGGGGTTCCCTACCCCGCCGCCTCTGGGGGCGGGAGGGGGGTGTCACCAAAATGCGGTGTGTTTGGGGGTGGGTCTCTCGCAGGTCTGGGAGTTAGCCGAGGAGGTCCGCCCCGACGGCGTCGCTGTGGCGCTGGTTCAACCCGCGGACCCAGATGGCGATTCCCCGTGCCAGTGGTGCCCTGACCTCATGTCCGCCAGCGTCTACGGCAACAACTTGGACGACCTGAGCTCCTTACTATTTGCGGCTGAGTCTACATTTCGCATCCCAGCATCGAAGCTAGTGAGCTCCCACATGGTCGGGACTTTCACGCTCGTCGACGAGGCTCCAGGGCGCGAAGCTTGGACGTCATCGGCGCGGGCTTCGAGTTCGACCGCGGCAGCGGGCGGCTCTTCGTCAACCTGATCGACTTCGTCAGCAAACTGAACCTGAACAAGATTCCGAGCGGCAGCTGCTGGTTCCACAAGAGGCGGGAACGTTGGGAGGATTTGTCCGTCAAGCTCGGTGGCATCAGGGGTTGCGTACGCCAGAGCATCCCCTACAGCAGCGAACAGCAGGCGCGCGAGCCATCGAGGTGCTTGGAGCTCCCGTCGCTGAGCCTGCGGATGGTGCTCATTCAGTCGTTGCGCGCTTCTTGTGCGACGAACGAGCGGCACGGCCGCATGAAGGACGATGGCGACCGGCTTGCCTTCCAGCGCGTCTTCTTGGGCCTGATGCGCAAGCTTCCCAGGTGCTTCACCTTCGTCGTCCGTTGCGACTGGCAGGCGACGAAGGCCCGCATCTGCACTGCTGTTTCGGCGCACGCACGAGCGCAGAGAGGGGTGATGAGGAGGGGGGTGATGATGATGGGGGAATGCGGGAGATGAGGAATGAGGGTGAGGAATGAGGATGGTGATGAGGATGACGGGGATGGGGAATGAGGAGGAGGAGGATGAGGAGGGGGAGCGAGGAGTATGATGATGAGAGCCAGGAGGAATGATGAGGATGAGTGTTGGGGGGGGGCGTCGTCCTGTCTGCGCGCCCGCTGATGGCGCGAGCCGTCTGGCCCAACCCACGACGACGACGACGACCGACTACGACGACCGACGCCCGACGACGACGACGACGACGACTACGACGACGCCGACGAAGGTGACGACGACGGACGGACGACGACCGACGACGATGCCCGACGACGACGGCGACGGCGACGACGATAGACCGAGGACCGACGACCGACGACCGACGACGACGACGACGACGACGGACGGACGGCAACGACAACGACGACGTCGACCGACGACGACGACGACCGACGACTACGAACGACGACGACGACGACGACGACGGCGACGACGACGACGACGACGACGACGACGACGACGATTGCCGACGTCGCCCGACGACGACGGTAGGAGGCCGACAACGGTCGACGATGCCGACGACGACGACGACGACAATTTCACATCTCAGGGGGGTGGCAGGGGGGAGGGCGGCGGGGCGCGCGTTATGCGCCGCCCAGGCGGGCACCACTTATGTCGGGAAGTGCCCCGTCAGCATCTCCGTCGTCGACGGCTTCGTTGAGCTCTCGGGCCTCCATTCTGCCGTCCAGGGCAACAGGGTGCCCACGATGCGCCTGTGGGAGAACCAGGTGGCCAGGCTCCAGCGCATGGACCACTTCGACATCGCCGACTTCGTGCCCGCCCTGTACAACGAGGCCATGAGAGAGCACTCCGAGATCATCGGGATCGTATTTGCCCAGGTGCGACCCCGTCCCCCGCTACCCTCAGCGATCATCATTTTAATACTGGGCGCTTTCATCCTTGTGCCCCGAGGCTCGCGCCCGTCCGAGCCCAGCTCTGCACGTTCGGGGGGCGCTGGCCGACGGGGGGTGCGATGGGGCATGGGGGACAGGTGGGCGGTATGCGAGGCCGCTCTGAGCACCCGTATCCCCGCTGGCATTGGATCCGAGCCTCGGGGGGGATCGGCGGGGGGGGGGGGGGGGGGTGCGATGAGGGCGGCTTCAATGAGGAGGAGGAGGATTGGGATGTGGAGCGGTAGGGGGACTCGGGCATTGCCGATGACGATTCAGATGATGGTGGCAGCGGCGATGAGGGATGGAGTATCTGAGGGGGTGGCGAGGCGGAGGAGGTGGTCGAGTGCGTTCTGCTGATTGGCGGAGCGAGGGGGGTTCGGGTCGATGCCAGGTGTTGGACGTCATCGTCTCCATGATAGAGGACGTCCTCTTGCGCGGGTACCCGATGCGCCGCGAGTCGGGCGCTTTGACCTCTGACGATGGCGACGAGACGGTCTCGCCGCTCGAGATGAGGTACTTCTACCCCAGCAACCCCAGGCTGACAGAGCGCATGCTGTGCCGCTACGTGTGCGCGTCGCAGCGGGCATTCAAGGACCGCCCGACGCGCGCGACTTTTCGGTCGGGCGGGTGGGCAGGGGGTGAAGTGGAGGGCAGCTCCCAGTGCGGATGGGGCATTCGGGGTGGTCGATGCATGTCGGCTGGAGGCGCAGATGGGGCAACGGACAGACAACGGGGGTTGGGCGGGCGCGGGCGGTGCTGAAGCGGGGGCGGATGGGGTGAGGGGGCGGTTGTTGGGTGCAGGCAGTTGGGGGGGTTTAGGTTCGATGAGTGGAGGGGCCGAGGTGCGATTGGAGGTGGAGGGGGTTGGGCGATCGGCGGAGGCATGTTGGTGAGTTCTGGGCGTCGTCGGCGAAGACGACGACGACGACGACGACGACGACGACGACGACGGCGACGACGACGACGACGACGACGACGACGACGACGACGACGACGACGACGATGACGACGATCCTGCAGCGTCAGCCCCAATCCCCCCTCACACCCATTCCAGGACGCATACATGATCAGCGTCTCTGGCCCCGATGGCACCAAGATCGGCACTGACCTGTCCATCGTTGCCTCGGTCGTCATGCAGCAGCACACTGGCGAGTGCTGCATCGGGGTTCCGCAGGTGCGCCTTTGGGGTGGGGGTGTGGCTTTGCGCCGAAGCGTCGTCGCCGTCGCCGTCGTCGGAGTCGAAGCCGGATCCGTCGGAGTCGGAGTCGTCGGGGTCGGGGTCGGCGGAGTTCGGAGCAGGCTGTTCGGAGCAGGCACCACGTTCGGAGCAGGCTTCTGGCGGCGCCCCCTGGCAACCACCATGTTCGGAGCATGCTTCTGGCGGCGCGAGCCCGCGCGCCCCGAGGGATGGGCGCGACCGCGACGACGACGACGAGGACGCCGACGCCGACGACGACGACGCCGACGCCGACGTCGACGCCGACGACGACGACGACGACGCCGACGGCGACGGCGCCGCCGCCGACGACGACGACGGCGACGTCCTGGGGGGCGGGTGGCGGGGGGCGGGGGATCGCCCATCGGTAGGACGGCAAAGGACGGGCGTGAATTCCCGCGCCTTCGGCACCCCTTACCTTTCGAACTTCCTTTTTCCTTTGCCCTCTAAGCCCTCTCGCCACGTCAGCGCTCCTACATATCCTAGCCCCCTAGACCCCTATGCCCCCTGCTAGACCCCTATGCCCCCCTTCTAGACCTCTATGCCCCCTTCTAGACCCCTATGCCCCCTTCTAGACCCCTATGCCCCTCCTATCCCCTCCTAGACCCCTTATGCCCCTCCTAGACCCCATATGCCCCAAGGAGGGCGACGTATCATCGCCCTCCTAGACCCCAATGCCCCCATTCTAGACATCTAACCTTCCTGCCCAACCCCAGCCCTCATTATCCTTCCCTAGCCACGTTAGCCCTCCGATCCCTGCTAGCCCTCCCAGCCCCTCAACCCTCTAGCGCCCCAGCGATCCTCATAGCCCCCCTAGGCGCCAATAGTTCATGTCGCCGCCCTGCGCCATCTCGCCCCGACGCTCCACCCCTCCACCGTCCGCGATTTAATCGCAGCATTCGCCCTCCCCTCCTTTCTACATTCCCCGCCCCCCCTCACCCATCGTGCTCTCATGGGTTATCGCTCTTCGGGGCCCCGCCCCGCCCCTCCCCCCTCGGCAGCGGCAGCGGGGTGCTTCCGTAGCTGTTTTGGCTCAGGCGTGGTTTCGGCTTCTGTCTCAGAGATGACGCCAGGCCTCGGCAGCCCTCCACCGATGCGGCCGTGGCGGCAGCGTCCCCCAGCGCCCTCGCGCATGTTCGCGCGCTCGCGCTCGCGCGGCCTGCGCGGGCGCGGATTGGGCCGCCCCTCGAGCTCGACATCGTGCCGCCCTTCGAGCTCGTCGACGCCATTCGTCTCGCCCTTGCAGCAGGTCATGATTGAGGCGCTCGTGGCCACCGCGCCTGGGGGGCAAGAGAACCCCATCGACCTCGCTGATGACGGCGAGAACCCCAACCTCCTCTCGCCGCCCGAGAGCACCATTATCCCCCCGACGCCCGAGGGCGCGGCTCAGCAGGATGCACGGGGCGGGTAGATCGCGGGAGGTCGGCGGAAATGGGTTGGGGGGGGATGAGTGTTGAGGGCGGCAGAGTAGAGGGGGAGTGGGTCGGTGGGTTGTGGATGAGGGGGGGATGTTGGGGGTGGCAAGCATGGGGGGGGGGGGGGATGTCGCCCGCCCGAGGACGAGGGCGAGCTTCTGGTTCTGGAGCGCATCTGGATGTCGCAGGCCGAGACTGAGTGCTGGCAGTGGGCGGCTTCCGTGGCGCAGTCCCGTCTCCAGGCTGGTGCCCGACACCGACGGCGACGACGACGACGACGACGACGACGAGGGCGACGGCGACGGCGACGGCGGCGGCGACGAAGACGGCGATGGCGACGGCGACGGCGACGGCGACGGCAACGGCGACGACGACGACGGCGGCGACGGCGGCGGCGGCGGCGGTGACGACGACGCGTACGGCGACGGCGACGGCGACGGCGACGGCGACGGCGACGTAGACGCCGACGTCGACGTCAACGACGACGGCGACGACGACGACGACGACGACGACGACGACGACGACAACGACGGCGACGGCGACGGCGGCGGCGACGGCGACGGCGACGGCGACGGCGACGACGACGCCCACGACGATGGCGGCGGCGGCGGCCAGCGGGGGCGGTGGCGCCACCCTTGCTTCCTCACCCCCTTGCGTCTCCCTCCCCTCCTGCTCCTCCCGACGCATCCCCCCTTCTCGGGAGGGGCGGCGCCCGTCAGATCGCATCGCTGGGTCGCCTTGCCCCCGCCCCCGCCCCCAGGTTGCGCTGCAGCGGGGGGCCAATTTGGAGTTCGCCTTGGCTCAGGTCAACAATGCCATCGAGGGCCAGCGTACGCTTAGTGATATGTCGGATGCGGAGCTTTTGGCGGTGCCCGATGCCCGCGTGGACGGCCCCGTCGGCGCCGACGGATCAGCGGCGGAGGCGGGCGAGGGCGCCGATGCAGTTGCAGACAATCGCGGTCATGGCGGTCGCGCGCCTGTTGAGAACCCCGAGGTGGTGGTTCTCGACCCTTGAGTGGCACGGAGGTCGATCGGCAACTGGTAGCTAGCATGCATCGCCAGCCGTTCGCGCCGCCAGCTGCAACTAGTTTAGCAGCCGCGCCCAGCGGCATGAGTTGCATCTCCGCGTTGCCCCCGCGTTCCCGCCCAGCGGCACCCTTCAGCAGCTCCCAGCGTTGGTGCCGCAAGCGCGCGTCGAGAATCCCTCACCTTCGCATCTCGACGCAGAGCAGCTTGGAAGGCTTGGGGAGGCGACGGGACTTCTTGGACCCCCCGCCCTAGTCTCAGGTGCGTTCTACGACTCCCAGCCCTCGTAGCCTCTCCTGGCACTCGTAGCCTCCCCTAGCCTTCCCATATGTCTTACGATTCCAAGCCCGCAACCACAGGTGTCCTATACGCCCCAGGTGCTTTCTACACATCCTAGCCCTCGTAGCCGCCCATAGCCTTCCAAGCTTTCCCATGGCCCCAGCCGCATTACCAGTCCATAGTATCTCTCCAAGCTCCCCCCTTGCCCACCAAGCTATCCTCTAGCCCTCCACGCAGTCCCGCTTCTCTCTTTCATAGCACCAGGTGTCCTTTGCGCCTCCTAGCCCCCGTAGCCTCCTAGCCCTCGTAGCCCCCCCTATCCATCCCCAGCCCCCTAGCCCTCGATTTCAAGCCGTGAGAACCCCGTTCCACCACCCCGTAGCTGTTCGATTCTGCCCGAGCGAGTTCTGATTGCAGCCAGGCATCGCATTCGTGTACACATCTTTTGTGACTTGGCATGCCGCTGGGACCGATGATCACCGACGACGGCGTCGTGAAGGTGAAGAGGTGGATCTGGTTCGACGACTGGCGCTCGTTCCTCCCCGTGTGGTGCCCGATCGTCGGCGAGGGCGAGTACTGGACGTGCCCCACGGCGAAGCAGGTCAAGATGGAGCTGCTGTGGGTGCTGAGTTCCCTCGGCGCGGAGTTCGGGCGCGATGAGGAGGCCCTCAACAGCCTGGCCCTCCACGTGGGCATCATGAATAAGCATAGCTTCGTCATCAACGAGGAACCCATATGCTCCCATGAGGCGACCGACGACTGGCTCGTCAACGACCGCACGGCGTGTGTGCTCACAGTGGACTACTCCAAGGGCCTCAAGAGCAGGGCCGACACGAGCATCAACGTCGACGGCTTGGACGAGGCCGCCAAGAATAAGGCACACGATCAGCAGGTGGCGATGGAGGTCTACGAGAACGAGAACTACCCGCGCAGCCTCGCCGCCTTGGCCATGGGCTCGCAAGGCCCCGACGCGAGCAAGGACAGCGCGGACATTCCCGCGACGGACAAGAAGGTCAAGGGCACTTCCAAGGACATGCTGGCGACGAAGAAGACCAATAAGGCCGCCCAGGAGGCCTACGACCAGGCGGTGACGGCGGCGTTCAAGGCGGGCTATGAGGCGGGTCGCAAGCGCGTTGAGGCGGTCGGGCCTTCAGAGATGTCTCGCAGTTCGGCGGCGACATCGAAGTCGTGGCTGATGGACGATGGCCTCGATGCGTAGAGCAGCACGGTGCAGCCGTGAGCCACGGCAGGCCGCGCGGCTTGCGGCTTACGACGGGCGCGCGCGCCACCCGTGCCCGACGGCGCGCTCGCCGAGAGATCCTTCGGCCCTTTGCGGCCGCGTAAGCGTTTCGGGAAACTGTCGTACGTCTCGCCGCCGTCGTCGTCGTCGTCGCCGTCGCCGTCGCCGTCGCCGTCGCCGCCGCCGCCGCCGCCGCCGTCGCCATCGCCGTCGTCGTCGTCGTCGCCGTCGCCGTCGCCGTCGTCGGAGTCGGAGTCGGAGTCGTCGGAGTCGGAGTCGTCGGAGTCGGGGTCGGGGTCGTCGGAGTCGTCGGGGTCGGAGTCGTCGGAGTCGCCATCGTGGTCGCCGTCGCCGTCGCCGTGTCGCGGTCGGAGTCGGAGTCGGAGTCGGAGTCGGAGTCGTCGGAGTCGGAGTCGTCGGAGTCGGTCGGTGTCGTCGGACTCGCGGTCGCGCCCATCCCGCGGGGCGCGGGGGCTCGCGCCGTCGAGGCCTGCTCCGAAGCTGGTGGTTGCTAGGAGGGCGGGCGGCGGCGCCGCCTCGGGGGCTCGGGGTCGGGGGGGGGGGCGCGGCCCTCGGGGTGGGCATTTGTTTCCCCAAAACCTTGCCTACCGGGACCGGGGGTGGGGGTGAGATTCCGGCTGTGGGGGGCGCTCCCGCTCGAGACTTCCTCGCGTCCAGAAAAGACACCCCCGATCCCGCAGCGCATTTTTTTGTCCCAGATTGAGCACTTTTCTGCCCCCCTGGGTCGAGCCCCTCCGCCCCCTGCCCTCCCCCATTCCCCCCTGTTCCCTTCCCCCATCCTTGTCTCCCCAGCCCTCCTCACCCTTCGCCCCCTCTCTTCTGCCCCCCCTCCTCGCCTGCCCCCCCTCCTCCGCCATCCCATTCCCCCCTGTTCCCGCTCGCCCTCACTCCCCCCTCTGCCCTCGCTCGCCCTCGCCCGCCCCCTGCCTCGTTCCCTCTGTGGCTCGCCGCCTCCCCCTCTCGAGACCCCCTCCCACCCCGTCCCACCGCTCCCCCTCCCTTCCCTCCCCCCTCTTCGCCTGCCCCAGCCATGCCCGCCCTTCTTTATTTTGTTGTTATTTCATTCACTCTCCCCTCTGCCCTCGCTCGCCCTTGCCCGCTCCTTGCCCCGCCCCCCCCGCGGCTCGCGGCCTCCCTCCCTCGAGACCCTCTCCCGCCCCATCCCACCACCTCGTTCCCCTCGTCGGCGCCGTCGCCCTCGCCGTCGACCTCCGCGGGGCCTCGCCCAATTCACGATCCCATTCCCGCGCCCGCTCGGCCCAGGTGCCGACCCAGACCGTCTGCGACATGGCGTTCGTCGACGACGAGGTGGCGGTGCAGGCGTTTCAGGAGCAGCACAGGGCGCATTTCAGGATTGGCTGGGGAGGAGGATGAGAAGCAGGAATGATTGCGGAGATGGGTTCCAGTAGGGGCGGTAGTGGGCATGGCCAGGGCTAGGATCACGGGCAGGTGTATGAGGTGTGTGGCGAGGGCGAAGGGATCGGTGGAGGGGGCGCAGAGGTCTCAGGAGCCAGGGGGCGTGACGAGGAGGCAGGGCGGGCGGGGTGGGAGCAGGGGGGGAGCGAGTGTGAGCGGCATGGCCACGCCCACTCACCTCGCCATTTCTCACGTGGTCGTCGTCGTCGCGCCATTGTTGCCTCGCAGCCCCCATCTCGCTGTGCCCTCCCCTCTCTCATTGTTCCCCCGATACTCCTGCCGCGGTGCCCCCGCCCGTCCACGCTCCCCTCCCCACCCTCCCGCCCAGGGCGGGAGGCAGTCGGGGCGGATGCATTTGGGGGCGCGCGCGGTTCCCAGGACAGTTGTTAAACGCAAGCTTGGGTGCATCCTCGAGAAGGGGGACGCAGCGCCCGCTGTCAAGCGTCGCAAGAGGATCAAAACGTTCCAGATGGTGATGATGCTAGACAATATTCTACGGGGCTCCTGCGGCTCCCAGCTTTCGAAGTTTCAAATACCCCGTTCGGCCGAGACTGGACGCTATTTGGGGGGCCCTTTCCAATGGCCGATTCTTACGCTATCGCCAGATGCTGGCCCCGACATGTGTTGCCTAGACCATTGGCTGTCATACGGGCTCTCCGATCTTAACATCCAGGTCGATTATGATACATCCCACATGTTAAACAATACTACCAAGGGTGCCCTGAGGATACCCGCGGTGCATCCCAAACGATTGCCATCGCCAGGCTCCCTTGGGGCTGCGGGGCTCAATATCCACCTCCCCTTCGTGTCTGGCGCAGTGGCGCCTCCCTCCTTGGTATCGCGGCCGCGGTCTGAACCTGGTGGGTATTGCCCCCCTTGGCCCCAAGCAGCTGCCGCGCCGTGTGCAGTCGCCATCCCGCCCAGGCACGCTGGCTTGTACCGCTTCCTCGTTATCATGTGCGCGGCCGCCAACTGCGTCTACAGGAGCACCCTGTCGCCGCCGCGGTTGGCACAGATCCAGGAAACGCTTCGCGCTCATCACGACGCGTGCCACACCGCCTGCAACGACCACCTCTTCCAGCTTTACCTCCCGTGGATGAGGAAGCAGATGAAGCAGGATCGTTTCTTTCATGCTTCTGCGGGGCGGCCTGGGCGGGTGCTCGCGCGCTTCGCTGCTCTGGTAGCGGCATGGGGTCGGCGCGAGGATGGGGGGAGGGCGAGGGTGAGGTGCGCAGTGGAGGAGGTGAGGGGGGCGGGGGGCGCGGGGGGTGGGGCGACGCGGAGCAGGGGGGGCAGCAATTGGAGGAGGAGGCGAAGGAGGGAGCTGGAGAAGCGGGCGCGGGGGGGAGTAGCAGGATTCGGCACGCCGATGGGTAGCTGCAGGGGCCCCGACCAGCGATGGGGCGCACGGCGGGGGTCTTGCACGTTGACGGCATACGTGCCCGACCCCGCCTCAGACCAGTCAGCTCAGGCGCGCCGATGCTAATGTTTCAGGTGGCCTTAAGAGGGCATTGCTCGGGCCCTCGCGCTCTTCGTATATGCGTCCAGTGGCAGCCTAGGGCCCTCCTCAGCGACGTCGGTTGCCATGCTGCACGGGTGGTTCTTTCGGGGCTCCTCATTGCGGCGCGAGGGTCGCAGTGGCTAAGCTTGGTGCCATCGTCACGCCCGCCCAGACGGCATTCGGCATCTAATTTGTGTCGGGTTGTAATTCCGAGGGGCCGCTTCGGGTCAATTCGGGGGTATCTTGCTCATCAATCGGGGCCCCGCGGGGCCCTCGGCTGCCATTCGGGGGCGTTTGGCGGAGGGGTGTCCGCCGCCTGCGGCGGCCCAGTGGAATTCTGGGTTGGAGGGGGGCCCACAGCCACGACGGCCGTCCTTAGCAAGAGGGCCCCAAGCGGCCCCGTGGGATGTACATGTGGTAGCACCGCTGCGGCATTATTTCGCACGTCCGTTGTTTTTGTTGCCGATGTCCCTGCCCCCCCTCCAGACCGACCTCTCCACCGACGATGCCGCGGAGCGCTTCTGGCGCGGGATCCACAACCACGCGTTGTTGACCAGCAAGGGTGAGCGCATCAACATGGGCAAATTCCAACAGCCCGTGGCGGCTGCAGGGAAGAGCATCGATCTATTTGGGTTGAAGGCGTACGTGACCAATGTCGCTGCCCTCAGCTTGGGCTTCAAGGGGGCGGATCGGAGGAAAACTCCTCCGCCGCCTGCCGCGCCTGCGGTCGCCGCGGCCGAGGACGCCACCAAGATGACCCTCAAGCAGGCGTCGGCCATGTCATTGGGGGAGCAGTGTGCCAACCAGCTGGACCGCGCGGCCTACCTCTACGGCGACGCCAACAACTACTACATCATGAGGCTGCTCGTGAACGTTCTGGGGAGCACAGCCGAGCTGCACGGGGGGCCCGCGTGGGGTTGCAATTCGGGTTGTTGGCGGGTGTCGTCGTCGCACGGCGACGACGACGACGACGACGATGACGACGACGACGATGGCGGCGGCGGTGGCGTCGGCGACGACGACGACGATGACATGTTCGGACGACGCGCGTTCTTGTCATGATGTTTCCCCACAGGCCGCAGCCTTACAGTCACGTAGCGGCATTGCCGCCATAATCATAACCACGTCGTGTTGGGTGGGCGGCGGCGGGTGTCATGGAGAGTGTGAGGTGGGGAGGTGACGACGGCGATGGGGGCGACCCCAGATCTGGGGTCGCTGACGAGGCCCCGATACCGATGGCGCGTTTCGCGACATCGGCGGCGCCATCGTCATCGTGGTTTCGTTGGCGTGGCTTCCATCGCGTAGCGTCGTATTCGTGGCTTTCCCAGCGTGGTGTCCCCCGTGGCTTCGCCGTCGTGGCTGTTTGAGTTCGGCGTCGTTCTTGCAGCGTCGTTGGTGCACTGCGCTTCCCCAGCTTGCCCCTTGGGTATCCTTTTAGCCCTCCCCGAGGCAGAACGCTGGCCTACGTTCGCAGGACGCCACCATCCCGTGGGGACTCAAGATGATCCGCGGAGAGGTTCGCAAGCCCATGATGCTGAGCGTTCAGATATTGAACACAAGGCAGCTCTACGCCGACATGGGCATCGAGACCACGTGGCCGCGCCAGGCGCTCTTCCTGGATCACCCGCGCGTCCTGCGCTCGGACCTGGCGGCGGCCAGGATGCTTGCATTGGTGTCGTCTCTGTGCGTCGAGCACGCGAGGCGCGGCCTGCCGTTCACTCACGGGTACCCCAGGCGCCAGGTGATGATCTTGTGCCCGAAGCTCCGCCCAACATTCTTTCGGGAATTCAAGGCCGACCACGCCATTTTCCAGGAGCTGGGTCAGGTGGCGTTCCCAGGCGTCGAGCAGATGAAGGCCAGGAGCCTGTTCATGAAGATGAGCGTGAAGCACCTGCAGGCGGTCTTGGACGCCGAGGACTGGGCGCCGACGCAGAGGCTATGTCGGTTTAATCCGTCGTCGTTCGGCGCCGCTGTCGGCAGTTCGCCAGCGCCCCTTCCCCAGCGTGCCATTCGAATGGCACGGCTGGGCTGGAGGGTTGTTGGCGGCGGCGGTTGGGGTGGTTGGGGGAGTGGGGCAGGGCGGCGCGGCGGATGGGGGATCCGGCGGAGATGGGGTGGAGAGGCGGGGGCTAGGCAAGGGGCTGGCGGCACGGGGGGTGACGTACGGAGGGAGGGGGCCCAGGCGGGCTCGGATGGTGGGCGGGAGGGGGCCGCGGCGGTGCTCGATTCATTCGAACCACCCAGGCTCTTGGACCACTTGAAGGTCAAGTGCGCGCGCATCATCGGGAGCCAGCTGGTTGAGGACAGTTTCAATATGGCAAAGGGCAGGGTGGACACCCAGAAGAATACCGTTTCCTCCGCCCCCGCAACGATGGCCACTTGCATCGACGCGAAGGTGATCGACTCGGTGCACGACTTCAAGCCCATCGTCGTCGGCACGGAGCCGATGGCCAGGTCCAGCACTTTCGAGCCGTCCACGTTCAGGCCGAGGCTGCAGCAGAGACACCTCGACGACGACACGAAGGCGCTCAAGTTGTGGGGCGTCGCAGGCCATGCAGATCCATCCTGGTTCAGCCCAGGGTCACGGGGCATGTTCTTGCCCTTCGCTGACATCGAGGTGTTGCGCCAGTGCAAGGCGCAGCACAAGATGAACTCGGTCGACAAGAAGTTCCTATGCCGCTTGGTTAACGAGGGCTTGGTCATCCAGCACAAGGGCAGCGGGGACAGAAGCTGGTATATTGGCATGGGGAATGTGGAGGGCAGCTTGGCCGTGGCATGGCCCGTCTCCCCTTGCGACCCCAGCAACCGCGTTTTCACCTTCGACGCGAAGATGAGCTTCAAGTTCTTCGTGGTCCTGGACCCCTCCGAGTGGATCGCCGCGCCGATTCGCATCGACTCGCCGCTCCGCCAGGCCGTGCAGTGCGAGCTCGCCAAGGTCACTGGCAACGCGACGAGTGCTACCGAGATCAGCTTGAAGGCGGGTCGGGCATCCTGGAATGCGTAGTGCAACGAGGGCGGAGGATGATGATATGACGGATGCGGTACGTGTGGGTGGATATGGGGATGTCGGAGGAGGATGCGGGCGGATGGGAGGTGGGGAGATGCCCTAACAGAGGAGGGGGGCGAGAGGGGGGTGGGGTGCGGGGTGGGAGGGGATAGGGGGGGAGGGCATGGGGGGGATGTGGGTGCATAGGAGGACGATGGAAGTGATGTGGAGGCAGGATGCGGACGGATGAGGGGGAGGAGAGACGGGGAGAAGGAGGGCCAGTAGCCGCCCGAGGCTAGCCACGAGTACGGGAACTTGCTCGTGAAGGTGTCCATGGTCGGCCAACCCCAGCCGCTCATGGAGTGCGTGGCCGAGCAGGGTTTCTTCTCTTTGAGCGCCAGCTACCTGGAGGACGTGTGCGACGCCATGGAGTGGCCGTACACGTCCACGACGTTGGCGGGCTTGCTCAAGTCAATGGCCGAGAGCATATGGCCTGGGTGCGGCCCCGATCAGGTCAACAAGGTCCTGGAGGCCCGCATGGCGCACATGGATGGCGTCGACGGGCTCGAGGACTTGTTGGGGGTCGAATGGGTTACCGACATGCTCGACAAGTCAACGACAGAGGAGGTTCTCGAGGAGATCAAGAGCGCCAAGTCGTTCAAGGTCAGGCGGTCTGGGTTTTTGGACGAGTACGACCGCTTCAAGGATAGCGCGCTTTCGCCCCTTCTCCCTGCCTCCCTGCCTCCCTGCCTCCCGCCCACCACCCTCCGCCATGACTCGCAGCCCTCTTCAACAACTGCCCCCCTTCCCCCGTGGCACTTCGGGTAGCTCACGCGCCAAACTAAACGTTACATCACGTAAACGCCGTCAACAGCAGCGCAGCGCCAACCACATAACAAACGCACGAAACACCGCCATCACCGTCACCAGCAATCATTGAAGCAATCATTCAAGGCCCCCAGCCACGAATTTCCTCTCCGCGACGATGCGGGAGCAGGCGGATGTTGGATGTATCCCGCAGCCGTTTTGGGCCACAACTTCACGCGATTTCTATATCACATTTGTCAGTTCCGTTCATTAGATTTCGAGCGATGGTTCCGAAACGCATGGCTGCCCCAAGAGCGAGCGATCCCGACGAGTGGACCTACACGAAGGCAAGTCGGTGGTACTACGATATGTCTTCAAGGAAGTTTTACAAAGAATGGGCCACAATCTACTATGATTTGTGGTGGGATCCGATTAACTACGTTCATGTGCCTGTGGCGTGGTACCTTGAGGACATCATCTGGCGCAAGGGTACCGTGCAGGAGAAGTGGAGCTGGGATTATGTTCATCAAGACTCGAACAAAAGGCGGAGGCGTCGTGCTTCTGATTGAAATATTCGGGCAGATACATAGTTGGACGTTTTGGGCATGCCTAGGCAGCGTCGCATCGGCCTACTCATTCTTCATATGCATAGGCAGCGTCGCATCGGCCTCTGGTAGCGTGCATCGGCAGCGTCGCATCGCCTCGGTCATTCTTCATATGCATAGGCAGCGTCGCATCGGCATCTACGCATGCCTAGGCAGCGTCGCATCGGCCTCTGGTAGCAACGCTACATGTATAGTCTGTGCCCAGCCTGTGGCAGCGTGCTGCGCACTGCGCGTGAACACTCCATCATCATCATCATTACCATCATCACCACCATCACCACATCAACATTACCATGCAGAAGAGGGGGTGATATCAGCTCGTGTAATCACGAACTGTGGTGCTCGTGGTTGCCCTCTCCGCGTCCGTGCGGCACGCTTTATTCTTCGCCCTCGGGGCGCGCCCTCCTGGAGCGGTCCCGCTCGCCATTTGCCCCCAGGGGGCTGGTGGATTTCCCAGCGGGCGCTCGTGGGACGATTCCTCGCACATCAGCGTGCCACTTGGCGCGGTGCTCTCGGCGGGGCGTTGTTGCGGCCACGCGCGGCGGGCGGCTCCCATAGCCACCCTCCGCCACAACACAACATAACAAGAGGCACCCCATATAGGCCCGAGCTGCCCACCTCATTCGGCTCCAGTGATAACCCCGAGAGGTGCAAGATCTGCCCGCCCCAATTGTTGGCGCCCCCGAACGGCCCACATGGCCACCCCCAGGGTTGCGGCTCCGTATCGCCAAAACATTGCCACCCCAAACGTCCCGCATGGCCACCCCAAACGGCTCACATGGCCACCCCCGAGCGGCCTCCAAGTGCCCGCATGGCCACCCCAAGCTCCGCCGTTCCAGGGTGCCCCCCACTCGGCTCCCATGAAGGCCCCGGGAGGCGCCAAACCTGCCCACCCCAAATGCTGCTGCTCCGTAGCCATCTCGGCTCGAGTCTCGGCGTGATCTGCGAGGGCGGCCCACATGGCCACTCCTCGGTACAATGAATGCCATCGCTCGAGGTGGCTAACGTACGCCGCGGCGGTGTTGCGCGACCGCTCGAGGACGCCGCGGGATTCGGCGCCCGTGGCGTCGGCCACGACCCCTAGCGTCGGCGTCGCGTACCAGGAGCGCCTTCGGCACGTCGCCGCGACTGAGCCGACTGGGCAGCAATGGAAGGATCCAGGGAGGGTAGAGGAGGTCGGTGAATTTGGGGTGGGGGGCTGGGCGGGCGGTTGCGATTGCGCGCCCATCCCTCCACTTCGAATTCACCGTCTTTGGAGAGTAGCGGTCGCCACCGTCGTCGCCGTCGGCCCTCCCCCCCCCCCCAGTCCCCGACCGAGCCCACCCCCCGACGCCGCCCCGTGGAGACTGCTTCGGGTCGGGGGGTGAGCTCGCCCATCTGGACTCGGGGAGGTAGTGGCTGGAGGGGGGTGTTCGTGGGGCGGAGGGGCGGCGGCGACGCGGGCGCCCGTTCCTCTGTCCAGGAGCGCGCTCTCAGGGCGGAGTGGGGTAACAGGAGGCTCAGACAGGCCGAGCAGGAGCTCTTCCGCGTCCGCCAGCGCTACGCTGACCTCGTCTTGCAACGCAGCCGCATGGCGCAGATGGATGCCGTCATCTTGCCCATTGCGGGAGGGCACGCCGTGGCGGACGACGCGGGCGATGTCTCGTCGACGTCGTCGTCGGAGGAGGAGGAGCTCCAGGATACCTTGGCGCGGGATTCGGAAGTGACGGGCATTCCAGCTGAGAGGCGTGTATACCGTGGCATACCGAAGAACGATGATGAGGGGCCGAGGATGACTCCTGCCTTTGCTCCTCCAGCTCGCCAGGCTCGGCGGGCCATTCCGCTGCCCATGAGCGACGCCGCCCGTATTACCATCGGGGCGCCGAGTGAGATGAGCATGGCGTTGGTTGTTGCTCCGCGCCAATAGAGCGAGTGGGGCGTTGGTTGTTGCTCATCCGCGCGCCAACAGAGCGCCCGATGACATCCTGCCCCTCGTGATGGCGGGCAGACTTGCGCTACCCCCTCTCATATTCATGCTTCCCGATCAGGTCCCGCCCCACCCCCCTCGCTTGCTTGCCCCAGCATTGGCATTTGCCCCTCTCGCGCCGAGGTGCGTTCCACCTTTCGCCCGTCTCAGTCGCACCGATGCTGATATGCGCCCTCTCCCTCGCGCAGATTGGGCGGCTAGGCGCCGCGGCGGTCGGTGCTATCACGGCTACGGCCGACATGTTCAGCGATGGTGGCACGACGCTCATGTTCACTTTGGTCATGCCCCTCGCTTTTGGCATTCCGCAAATGTTCGCCGAGGGTAGCGCGCCGCTTAGTGCATATATGTTCCTACTAGGGCCGAGGCGCACCCACGGCGCGTGTCCTTTGCGTTATACTTGCAATATCTGAAAACATGCATGCGTACGAATGACATGCCTTCTCATGTAGCGCAGTTGGCCATCCTCGGCCGCTCAACGGCACACGTTTGCGCTTCGTGTCGGCAGGTGCTCGGCCTACCAAGCCGCGCGCCTGAGTAACTCTGGCACGGTAGTTGCACACGCGGATTGGGGGTCTCAGTATGTGTGGTCAGTGTCGCGAGGGCACATCGGGAAGATTCGTTGTTCGCCGATGTGATTCTGCTCCCATGTAGACCATGGTCCTACACTTCCGCCCCGCCCCAGTTTCCCATGTCTCCTTCGATGCCACTGCGACCATAAACTCATATCCCTTTACTGGCCTCCTCCTCCCCCTCCTCGATTGCGCTGCCGCCGCAGTCGCCGTCGCGGCCGTCGTCGTGCTTCAGCTGCCGCCGTCGCCGTCGCCCTGCCAGCTGCTGCAGGGGAGGGGTGGGTGGGCCGTCGCCGTCGATGCGGTTGTCGCCGTCGTCGCCCGTCGGTCGGTCGTCGTCGTTGCGTTGCCGCCGTGTTGTCTGCCGCAGCCGCCGCCCTCGATGTCATCGTCGTCTGTCGTACGACGTCGTCTCTGCATCGGCGCATGCCGATGTCGTGCGGTTGCCGTGCCGATGCCGTGCGGTTGCCCATCCTCGTGCGATGCCGATGCCGTGCCGAGGCCGTGCCGATGCCATGCCGATGCCGTGCCGACGCCGTACCGATGCCGTGCCGATGTCGTGTGGTTGCCGTGCCGATGCCGATGTCGTACGGGTGCCATGCCGACGTCGTGCGGTTGCCCGCACGCTGGTGGTTGTCGCTTTGGGGTCGATGAGGTGGCGGTCGGGGTCGGCCGCAGGTCGTATCGTCGCCGATCTCGGGGCAGGGATTTGAGTCGCTCGTCTTGCCCCCACGCTGCCGCCGCTGCCCACCCACCCACCCACCCTCCGTCGCCGCAAAATTGCGGCTCGCAGGGCAAGGTGTACGGCAAGCCCGCGGCGAGCAGCAGGACCAACAAGCACCCGTTGCACGGCTTGCGCTTCCCGAAGGACCCGCCGTCCGCCGCGGACGACGTGACCCAAGTGATGGTCAAGCCCTTCTTCCCGCCAGATACGTACGTCTGGCGCTCCAACGGCGAGGGCGCCTGGTTGTTCAACCAGCCGTCCATTAAGAAACTGGGCAGGCACACGTGGGCGCAGCACGGGGGGTCGTCTCAGAAGGCAGTCCGCGCGTGCATGGTTGAGGCATGGGCAAATTTTCTCGAGGTCCACCGCCTCCCCCACTCGCATTGCCCCATCAGCGGGCTATTGTGAGGCACGGTGCGGTCGAACTAGATTCCTTGGGTCAGTCGAAAGCAGGGCAGCTATGCCATGGTATCATGACAGCACTGGTTTCCATATTCGGACCGTTCGACTGCACCTGGGCGGTGGCCTTGCATCGATGCGATGCCAGGGTAATTTACGTACCACTTGCAAGTTTGCAAGTGCTCCCCTGGCCGAGGGCATGGCTGGGGCATGATCTGTTGGCAGGCCGTAACCTGCCCGACGTTGCGCATCGTTCTCGGATGAAAACCAAGGTCGTTTCATCGTGGTCAGGTGGGGGTTGGGCCAGCGCCGACGTGGGCCTTTGATGGGCCTTCCCCGATGGGTCGGCGGTGTGGGAGCAATGTGCCTTCGGTCAGGGGCGGTGGTCTTCCACATTGAGGATTTCCCTGGGTCGTCGTCGCCGCCGTCGCCGTCGTCGACCGCGTCGCCGTCGCCGTCGCCGTCGCGCCGTCGCCGACTGACGCCGTCGCCGTCGTCTTCGGAGTCGGAGTCGTCGGAGTCGCCGTCGCCGTCGCCGTCGTCGGGCCCGCTTCATTGATGAGGGGTCGCGGAGATGTCGTGTCAGTTGCTGAGGGGGCTCCGTGCCGTGCCCTGCGCAGGGTACGGCCTGCGCCGTGCCGTGCCCGTGCCGTGCTGAGGGGGCTCTGCCCTGCTGAGGGGGCTCCGTGCCGTGCCGTGCCGTGCCCCGCTGAGGGGGCTCCGTGCCGTGCGCCTGCGCCGTGCCGTGCCGTGCCCTGCTGAGGGGGCTCCATGCCGTGCCCGTGCCGTGTTGCCAGCTTGCCGTTGCGTCGCGTGCCTGGGTGGCCGCGCGACGCGCGATTAGTTAACTCTTCGTTGCACCGCCCGCCCTTCGCCACAGCGAGCCCCCACAGGATAATGCATCTGGGGGGCGTGAGGGTGGGCGCCGTCCCTGGCCCCTCCCGCCCCGCCATCCTGTTCGTGAGCCCCCTCCCCCCAGAGGAGCTCCAGAAGGAGAACCGCCTGCGCGTGGCCGGCGCGTGGGGCTACGGCCAGGTCGTCGCGCGCGGCCCGTCGTGGGACAGCGGCGGCCACGACTCGTTCGACGACGGCAGTGGCGCCTCGGGCTACACCATCCCACCGTCGGAGGAGCAGATTCAGGAGTGGCTCAAGGTCATGCTGTTCGGACATGCTGAGGGGATCGGCGAGAAGTGCAACGTGACTGTCTGGCACATGCAGCACCATTGGATCAACCGCAGCATCGTGGCGGAGTTCCCCGCAGGGTGCGGCCAGAAGGTCTTCAAGGCTGGTGATGGCCACCGCTTCGAGCTGCGCGTCGTCGATGGCTTCTCGTTGCAGTCGGACGTCGATCGGTTCTGTTCGCTGCACACTACCATGATGCATGTGCGCAAGTCCTTCACCGATTGGCTGCCGACGTACATGATCGCCCACAACATTCAGCATGAGAACTACAACCGCATCCGCGAGCTCGAGGAGGCGAGCATCCAGTGGATCAAGGATGGCATGCAGCAGAAGCTGAACGAGCGCATCCAGTACGCGCTCAACGACGAGCAGGAGAGGATCAATGCACCCAGGCAGCTGAAGGCGACGACCTCGGCCCCGAAGGACCGCGAGGCCATGAGGAGGAGGAGGAGGATGGGAGCTGATGTGGAGTAGGACGAGGGCGAGGTAGGAGGTCTGAGGATGAGGAGGGGCCAGAATAGGCAGGACGAGGTAGGAGGTAGGAGGATGATGATTAGGTAGATGAGGATATCGAGTAGGGAGGCGATATAGGAGATAAGAGGATGAGGAGGAGGTAGAGTGGGGAGGACGAGGTGGGCGAGGAGGTAGAGTAAGGAGGACGAGGTAGGAGGTATGCGGATGAGGAGGGAGGTCGGATTGGGGGCCTCCTCATCATACCTCAACCTACCTCCTCCTCCTCCTCCTCATCCTCCCTACTCTACCTCATCCTCCGTACTCTTACCTCCTCCCTACTCTACCTCCTCCGACTCCCTACCTACCTCCTCTTCCTTACCTCACCTCCTCCTTCAACCTCATCCCCGCCCTTCCCCAGGAGCCCCCCAAGAAGAAGGAGGAGCCCCCGTCGGGCAAGCGCAAGCGGTAGGCCGATCGCGGCCCTATAGGGTCGCGATCGGGATGGGCCTCCCCTCCCCTTCATCCCTCCTGCCTCGTCCCTCCCCTTCCTTCCCTCCTCGTCCCTCCCCAATCCCTCGTCCCTCCCCCACCCTCCTCCTCTTCCCTCCTCCCCTCCTCCTCCCCCCTCCTCGATCCGATCCTCCTCCTCTTCCCTCCTCCTCCCCTCCTCCTCCTCCCTCCTCGGTCCGATCTCCCTCCTCCTCTTCCCTCCTCCCCTCCTCCTCCTCCCTCGATCCTTGCTCCCTCCTCTTCCCTCCTCCTCCTCCCCCGTCCCATCCCGATCGCGACCCTCGCGACGAGCTTCGCCGTGCGCGGAGCGAGCCCGTGTTCTCTGGAGAAGGAAGTACGCTGCGAGCGCTGCGGGGGAGCGAGAACAGCGCTGCGAGCGCTGCGGAGGATGAAGTAGAACAGAGGAGGAGGAGGTAGAAGGAGGAGGAGGAGGAAGAAGGAGGAGGAGGAGGAGGTAGAAGGAGGAGGAGGTAGAAGGAGGAGGAGGTAGAAGGAGGTAGAAGGAGGAGGAGGTAGAAGGAGGAGGAGGAGGTAGAAGGAGGAGGAGGTAGGAGGAGGAGGAGGAGGAGATAGTACATAATCCCCTCCTCCTCCTCCTACTTCCCCCTCCCTGGTCTACCTCATCCTCCCTACTTCCCCCTCCTTACTTTACCTCCTCCCTCCTTACTTTACCTCCTTACTTTCCCCTCCATCCCTACTTGCCAAGAATCGAGTCGGGCGGGGTGACGGGACTGGGGTCGGGGGTGTCTTTTATTCTTACCAACGACGACGACGACGAGGACGACGACGACGACGACGACGACGACGACGACGACGACGACGACGACGACGACGACGACGACGACGACGACGACGACGGCGGCGGCGACGGCGGCGGCGGCGGCGGCGGCGGCTACGGCAAAGCGACGGCGACAGCGGCGCGGCGGCGGCGGGGCCACGATCGAACTCCGCGATTCCGGCACTCCTCCTCCTCCTCCTCCTCCTCCTCCTCCTCCTCCTCCTCCTCCTCTCCTCCTCTCCTCCTCTCCTCCTCCCACCTCCCTTCTCCTCCTCCTCCTCTCTTCCTCCCTCCTCCTCCTTCCTCCTCCTCCTCCTCCTCCTCCTCCTCCTCCTCCTCCTCCTCCTGACCTGCGACGGCATGGTTCGTGTCGATGCCGCTGTTCGTTCCTCGGCTGCGGCAGCCGGAGGCCCGCTTCGGGCACCCGGGGGCCGTCCGTCGAGCGGGTATACTGTCCTGGAGCGGGAGGCTCGGCCCTCGGGGGGAGTCTGGAGAGCCCGGGGGCCCGCGGATGGAGGCAGTGACGGTGTCGGAAGTCCTTGCTCCCACCCTACCGCACATGTCTGTGCTGCCCTCTCCTCGGGTTGGGCTTGAGACTCCGGGGGTCTCTTGGCATCGCTCGGACGTGTGCATTTTTCCTTCGGCGAGGGCCATCGAGGAGCATCCTTGATCATTTGGCGAAAAAACCACGCACGAAACCGAAAAAAACACAGGGAATGGACGTCCGAGCGATGGCGAGGTCTCGTCATGTCCGTGCTGTCGCAGGCCTCGAGGTTGACACCAACACCAATGTCAGCGGTGTGTGTCTTTACCGAGGGCAGAAGATCCCGATCTCGGTGATGGTGGTAAGATTCCGGCCTCCAAGGTGGCCGAAGTATTACCACCAGCACCGGAATCTAGGATCACCTTCCCCTGTGGAGGCAGCCCCCCTGTCTTGGTGTTGGTGCCCGTTTCCAGGCCTCCCAGGCCTGGAAATGGGCACCAACACCAAAACAGGCGGTTGCCTCCACAGGGGGAAGATGATCCTGGATTTCGGTGTTGGTGGTAATACTTCGGCCACCTTGGAAGCCAGAATATTACCACCATCACCGAGATCGGGATCTTCATCCTTCGATGGAGGCACACCGCCGATCTTGGTGTTGGTGTCAACCTCTTGGCGTGCTGCCCTCTCCTCGGGCTGGGCTTGAGACTCCGGGGGTCTATCTTTGTGGCGTTGGCCCCAGCCTATCCTTGGTGCCGATGCGGCCTGGCGTCTATATATAGCCTGGGCCACTACGGCCCGACACGGCACGCGGTCGATGATGCCTGGCCGTGCACGGCCGCGCAGGCCCTCTGCTCCTGCGCAGGGGCTCCGCAGTCCTGCTTCAGGGTTCCCCATCGTGCCTGCACTCGGGGGCGGAAAAGAGGGGGGTGATGACTAAGGGGGGGTGGATATCATGGCGCGGGGCATGATATTTCCCCAGATGTCATGGCGCCCCTTCTCATTTCCTGACGTCCCTGGCCCCCCGGCTGGGCCGCGCACATGCCGCCGGTCATGATTTGCACCCCCCCTCTTGGACACCCCCCTCTTGGCCGCTCCCGAGAGTTGGGGGGGTGGGACTGGCGTCGAAGCTTTCTCGCCGGCCTCCCGAAGAGCACCCGCTGGGCCTCCCCTGGTTGGCTGTGTGCATGGGGGCTTACGGTGGTGGCGCTGGCGTTGGTTAGGGAATGTGCCCAGGAAGCTTCGGACCCTGGAGGATTCCTTATCTGATGAGGGTGGCGGTAATACCCATGGCCAAGCCTCACTCGGTGTTCCTCCGGCTTCCAGACCCTGGATTCTTACCCACATGCTTATCCAATGGCTTAAGTGCACCTTGCGCGCCTCGGGGGCCCAATCCGGAATTGCCCTGGACCGCGGTGATCCTGGGATAATTCAAGCGCCCTACCTTCCCGAATCATCGGGGCTGGGGGTGGTCGGGGGTAGCTGCAGATTCGCGCCTCGGGGGCTCAAGCCGGAGTTACCCCTCGCAGTGATCCCGGGATAATTCGTCGTGCCTCGGGGGCTCAAGCCGGAGTTACCCCTCGCAGTGATCCCGGGATAATTCGGGCGCCCTACCTTTCCGAATCATCGGGGCTGGGGGCGGTCGGGGGTAGCTGCAGATGCTCGCCTCGGGGGCCCCAGCTGGAGCTGCCGCGGACCGCGGGGATCCCCGGCGCCAATTCGGGCGCCCCACCCTCCCGCATCATCGGGGCTGGGGGCGGTCAGGGGTAGCTGCAGATTCGCGCCTCGGGGGCCCAACACGGAGCTGCCCCAGACCGCGGGGATCCCCAGATAACGGCCAGGGGTAGCGGCAGATTCGCGCCTCGGGGGCCCGAATCTGAGCTGCCCCGGACCGCAGTGATCCCCAGCTAATGCGGGCGCCCCATGCTCCCGCATCATCGGGGCAAGGGGGAACCCAGACCAAAGTTACACCGCACCGCAGGTATCGCAGAGCAGCTCGGGCGTCCTACCCTCCCGGATCATTGGGGCTGGGGGCAGTCAGGGGTAGCTACGCGTTCGTGTCTCGATCGGGGCAAACCAGATTGACTCCGGGCCGCAGTTGTCCCAGGTAATTCGGGAGTCTCAGCACAGGCTGAGGCTCAGGGGCATCACGCATGTGTTCTCCATCCTCCGATCCGTCATCGTTAGCGTCACCGCCATCTCCGTCATCAGCAGGCACCGGCATACCGTTACGAGCAGCAATGCGCGAGCGAAGCGCTTCTGCAAGCCTGGGGTCCAGCGCCTGAAACTGCAAGTGCAACGCAAACGCCAGATCATCCGGCGATCACGCAGACCAGATTGGCCTTAACCAGCCGCTTGAGCCCAATAAGCCGTGGCCCTGGCAGAAGCGGTACGTACGTTGCTTAGCTGGCAGATCCTCGAGCTTCGCCTTAGCTGAGACGAACTCCAAGACTTTGCCGTGCCCTTTCTTTGTCCAATTTTGTGGCACGCTGTGTAGTCTGCGCCACGTGACGCTTGAGATCGTCGTGAGCGCTCTGTGTGCGTGCTCGGCCATGGCCTTGGGGTCACCCGCAGCGAGGGCCCGCCGAGCCACAACTTTTGGCTTGTTGCGGCGGGCCCAGCTTGGACTTGCAGCTGTCGGAATCGCCGTCGGACATGCGCACACACTCAGAGCCCCGAATCACCACGGGTAGCTCGGGTCAGGGCTAGCTCGGGTTCGTTTTTCGGGATTACCTCGGAGAACTTGGGCGTCCAACGCACGCGAGGCGAGCGGAGCGGGCTCGAGCTGCTTGTGCATTGGTGTGGCAGGCGATGTAGAAGATATGGCGGTCCTCTCGCCCGGGCACCAGAAGCGTCACGCGGAGGAGCGGGAGCAGGCACATTGGGACGAGAAGCGCTACACTTGTAGCATTAAGTCGGGCGTGTCCCTCTACAGGAGGAATATTCTGAAATGGTGAAAATATAGTCGTGGGACTTTTTTTAGTATATGTTTAACAGTTTTTGAGGTTTAACTTATTTAACAAAAGGAACAAATATTAGAAAATCGGCCTGTAGGGGGACAGGCCCGACCTAATTGTAGCAGCAGTTCTCCCAGCCTCACTGCGCGACCGCTCTTCTATCCAATGGACTTGGGGGAATCGCAAGAAGCTCCGACTGGGGTGCGAACGCCGTCCCCGAAAGGGGTGTGTGAAAGAGCGCGTCGGGCGCCCCCTCGATCATTGCCGCACAGCAGCAGGAACCTCTGTTCGAAATCCCGCGACGTGGACTTCTAGCCTTGAGCCAAGATGACTACGGATAGGGTCCGTCTGACCATCCAAGGAGAACTTCTCCTTTGTTTCCGTTCCGTAAGTTTTGTCTTGGAGTGTTCCCGGGTCGCTTGGCCGTTGCCGGGGCGCATTGGCGGTAAGAACGAATGCCGCCCGATGGAATGCCGCCCGATGGGCTCGCGCGTCGAGACATTAGCAACATGCTGAGGTGGTTCGGTCCGTTCCGCATGAGACATCCTCACAAGACAGCGTTCCGAGACGATCAGATTTGACATGGTCTGGCCCGTTTCGCTGGAGACATCCTCGCAAACCTGTGCTCCCAGACGCTACGCGAGAGGTGGTCTGGCCCAATGGCAGGCAACGGACATTATCCGCTTCCTGCCCTTTCAAAGGCGACCTATTGACTTGCCCAGGGGTGCGTTCCGACCCGATTGTCGAGGCGGATTCAGCTGTTGTGGCGTGGGCGTTCCCAGAGGCCCGACATGGTTGAAACCTCGATCCTGAGTATTTCTCATCCTGGCGGTGTGCATAAGGGGTTGGCGCGAGGGGGTGGGCTTCTCAGCCGCCAGTGGGACTTTCGCAGATAGCAGTGGGCTTACGGTCGGACCGACGTATAAGATCGAGGCCAGCTCGGGGAGGGTACCCTAGTATCCTCCGTGTTTGCTGGATGCGCTTGTGCATCCTGGGGGGAGGGTACCCTCGGTGATCTTAGTATGGTTTGGGGTGTTCTGGCCGGCGGAGGGTCCCACGTTCTTGTAGGATGCTCTTCTGTCCCTGGTCCGACCGTATCAAAAAGCCCTCCTGGCCCCTGCTCGTCGAGGCCCCTTCCGAAACCCTGCTATCAGGAGGCCCCCTGCCTGCCACGAGGCCCCCACGCCTTCGCTCCAGAGGCCACCGCCCGCGCGCCGGGCCCCCTCTGGCTGTGCGCGCCCCCAAGAGCAGTGCTCCTCCTCTTCCTCCTCGTCCTCTTCCTCCTCTCCCTCCCTCCCCCCCCCCCTCGGGCTCTTCCTCTCCCCCCCCCCCTCGTCCTCTCCTCCTCTTCCTCCCCCTCCCCTCCGGCTCTTCCTCCTCTCCCCCCCCCCCCTCCTCCTCTTCCTCCTCTTCCTCCCCCCCTCCTCCTCTCCTCCTCCGCCGTGCCTGCCAAGAGGCCCCGCGCCTGCGCTCAGGAGGCCGCCCGCCACCCTCGCGCTGTTGCCCCTCTTGGCCGTGTGCGCCGCCAATAAAGTCATCCCCCTCTTCCTCCCCTCCCCTTCTCGCTGAGCCTCGTGCGCGCTGCATTTCAGTCGGACCCGTCCCCCTACAGGGGGAATATTCAAAAATAGTAAAAAATAGTCTGACGATGTTTCGATTATTTCCGACTTGTTTTGAATATCCGTAAGGGCTTCGCCCCCTGCCGCCGGCCCCCTCTCTCGGAGAATGGGCCATGGAAGAGCAGGTTTTGGACCCTGACCCCGCGGATCTGCGTGAGGGGTGGCACCGAATTTCAGAAATGTGGCAAATCCCATGTGTTTTTGGACCCTGACCCCGCGGATCTGCGTGAGGGGTGGCACCGAATTTCAGAAATGTGGCAAATCCCCTGTGTTTTTGGACCCTGACCCCGCGGATCTGCGTGAGGGGTGGCACCGAATTTCAGAAATGTGGCAAATCCCATGTGTTTTTGGACCCTGACCCCGCGGATCTGCGTGAGGGGTGGCACCGAATTTCAGAAATGTGGCAAATCTCATGTGTTTTTGGACCCTGACCCCGCGGATCTGCGTGAGGGGTGGCACCGAATTTCAGAAATGTGGCAAATCCCATGTGTTTTTGGACCCTGACCCCGCGGATCTGCGTGAGGGGTGTCGATTTTGAGCCCCCCCAGCAATTCAGACAACGCGCCCAGGTGGTGCTAAAAATCTGGTTTGGGCCTCCCTCCCCTCGCGCGGTCAATCAACTAGTTACAGTAACCAGCAAGAAGCAGAACTGTAACACTGGAAACTACAAACTACAACTGGTACAGGAAACTGCGAATCACGCGCCTCGCAGCCTGGTGGCCCCACAAGGGGGCCGGCGGATTTGTTTGACTGTTTTTTATCTTTCGTCCAACATCCCCCGGTAGGGGGACATGCCCGACCTAACGCTACATACGGTCCGACCGAGGCAGAAAGATCGAGGTCGGGTTCGAAGAGGAGGTATCCCCAGTATTATCCGCGCTAGTTGCATGGTCTTGTGCATCCTGGGGCGTTTTGGCCAGCGGAGGCTCTCACCTTCTTGGAGGATGTGCTTCTGTCCTAGGTCCTGCCGTGTGTGTAGTGCATGCGATGTTGTTTCGGCATCACGTGTTGAGAGGCATGTCTGCCTAGATTGCATAAAAAGGAGGTTCTGGAGCCTTTCCCTCCTTGGCCAGGTCGCTCCTCCTCCTCCTCCTCCTCCTCCTCCTCCTCCTCTTACTTGGTCTCCTCATCCTTCTCCTCTTCTTCTACCTCGTCCTCTTCCTCTTCTTCCTCATCTGCCTCCTCCTCCTCTTCCCTCGCAGCCTTTTGGCGCTGGCGGCCCCGCACGCTGGCCCGCTTCCGGCGACGTGGGGGGCGCAGGCTGCGCGGCAACGCCGGGCCTGGATGTTCGTGCCATGTTCTGTTCAGTGTGTACGGTAGGTTCATGCGGCGATGGCGCGCCAGCGACGCCAGCGAAGGCGTTCAATGTTACATTCTGCGACGCGGACGCGTCAGAGCCACTAAACCCGACGGAATTCAATCTTGAACGATCGGGGCCGCGATCGATTCAAGGTTGAACGATCAAAGCGGTGTCACAAACCTTTGCGTGCGACGACTTCGCGCGAACCTACCGTACCTGTTGGCTAAGTATCCAGTGGACTTCGGCCAATCCCACCACCGTGCCTGGGTTATGGGTATGAAGACTATTGGGTGTTCGGTGGGATCTCGTGGGAGGCCTCTCGGGTGTCTCTCAGAGGCAATTGGGCTTCTTTTGGGGCCGTCTTGGAGCCTCTTGGGCTGCCTTGGGGCGGTCTTGGGGGTATCTAGGGCCGTCTGGGAGCGTCGGAAAGCCGAAAAGACGAGAACGCCAAAATCCTTCAACCAACTACGGAACATCAATGGTTTGTGCCCCTTGCGACCCTCTCGGGAGGTCTCTTGGAGGCCTCTTGGGCCGTCTGGGAGGCCTGTGGGGCCATCTTGAGGCCATCTTGGCCGTCTTGGGCGGATCTTTGGGCGTCGCGGAGCCCCCTTGGGTCGTCTTGCAGGCACCACCGATGTTTACCCGTCTCGACTGCCGGGTGTAAAGACGTCCAGCCTGGAAAGGCTGTTCCGCGGCCAGGGCGGCGGAGCTCGGTTGCTCACGCGCACCGCGTAGAACAGAGTGCGCTGCCTGCGTAAACGCCGGCGCGTCGGCGTCCAGCAGGCGCGACATTCTGCTTGGGCCCTCTTGGGGCCCTCCCCCCGGGCCCGCAGAATGCACGCGCCACCAGGTGGCAACATGCCCAAGGGGGGCACGCGGGAGGCCCCACAGGGGGGGGGGGGGGGCACGCGGGGAGCCCCCCGGGGGAGAGTTGAGCATTCGGGGCCCGGGCCCCCGAAAGACACCTCGGGAGGGAGGATCGAGGCTTAGAGGATCAGGCCAAGGACCTGATGACACGCCCACTGCGTGCCCAGAGGCACTGCGTGCCCAGAGGCACGGTGGAGTTGAGAATTTGGGGTCCGAGCCCCGGAAAGACACCTGGCATCGCTCGGACGCGTGCGTTTTTGTCCTCGGCGAGGACCCTCGAGGAGCATCCTTGTTCGTTTGGCGAAGAAGCCACGCACGAGACCGAAACGAAAACACAGGGAATGGACGTCCGAGCGGTGGCGGGGACACCTCGGGAGGGAGGATCGAGGCTTATAGAGGATTAGGCAAAGGACCTGATGGCACGCCCACTGCGTGCCCAGAGGCACGGTGGCTTCCCAGAAAGACACTTGGCATCGCTCGGACGTGTGCGTTTTTTCCTCGGCGAGGACCATCGAGGAGCATCCTTGCTCATGTGGCGAAGAAGCCACGCACGAGACCGAACAAAAACACAGGGAATGGACGTCCGAGCGATGGCGAGGACACCTCGGGAGTGAGGATCGGGGCTTAGAGGATTAGGCCAAGGACCTGATGGCACGCCCACTGCGTGCCCAGAGAGGCACGGTGGCTTCCCAGATGTTAGCCTATTGTAGGCGTTTTCCTATTTCAGGTGTCGAGCGGTTTCCCATCTCACCTCCTCTTCAGGAGGCGGGCGGAACCCCAATCTACTTTGAATGCCTTCCTACGTCATGTGTCTGCATTGTTATTCCGCCCGACGTGTAGGCGTATGTATATATAACGTAGACAGGTGCACCCCTGATACCTGTATAGGGGCATTGGAATCCAGATACATGTATACGTAATTATCTGGCCGTCGTCGTGCTAGTCCAGTGTTGCGAATGCGCCCGTCCTGGGGGTCTGTTGGGCCGTTGTGAGGCCGTCTGGGAGGCCGGTTGGATCATGTTTATAACCTCTTGGGCCGTCTCGGGCCTCTCGGGGCTGTCTTGGGGGTCTCTGGGGGCGGTCTCGAGGCCTCACTGGGCCGTGCTGTGGCTGTCTGGAGCCAGCACCTCGAAGGGCATGCGCGGGGCGTCGTGGGGGCCCTCCCGGGCCGCTCTTTGAGGCCCTCCCGTGGCCCCTCCCGTGGCCTCGGGGAAGGGCGCCTTCTGACCAAGACTGGGGCGAGCCTGTGGGCGGCTCGGGCCGTCGCGGAGGCTCGGGAGAGCGAGCAGGCGAGCGTGTCAGACTCGCACAGCACCTCCAGGAAGATCACTCCAGAAGGCGAAGGCCCACCCCCACCCCCAGTCCCGACGCCCATCCCCGAGCCGGCGATCCAAGGGGTCGGGACTTTGGGTGGGGGCGGGCTTTCTCCATTCCTGGGACCGACAAACCACCCCCACCCCCAGTCTCGACCCCCTGGATCGCGGGTTCGGGGAGGGGGTCGGGACTTGGGGGGTGGGGGTGGGGGGTTCGCTGTCTCATTACTTATTGACCGACTTTGCTTCTTCGAGGTCTCCTAGAGGGTCTTCTTCGGTCCTCCCAGCGGAGCGTCGCCTCTGTCCCGTCTCGGCCGCCCTGCGGGGTCTCTTCGGGGCCTCTTTTGGGGCCTCCTCGTGGGTCGCCCTGGGTCCTCCCAGGCGCCCCGAAGGAGCTTCCTTGGAGTTGTGTCGGGACAGTGTCATGGCATCGCTCAGACGTGTGCATTTTTTCCTCGGCGAGGACCATCGAGGACCTGCCTGGACCATCGAGCCAAAAACAAACACGCACGCAACCGAAAAATGCACAGGAAATGGACGTCCGAGCGATGGCGAGCCTCGCCTTCGACGCGTTTCGCCTCTGCGGACAGGCCGGCGGAAGGCGGCGAGAGGGACATCGCGGCGGGCCCGCCGGCGGAGGCCGGCGCAGGATCGGCGGGAGGCGGCGGAAGTGGAAGGGGGGCGCCAGCATGCCGGGGCGCAGGAGTTCCAGCCTCGGGCGCGCCTCCTCTCTATACACATTTGCACCGCGCGCCCGCTCCACACTGCAGGGTTTGGTCCCTGCGGGCGCTGGCCAGAACGTCGGGCCGATACCCACCAGGTGGTGGGTGCTGCGGCCGGCGTTCTGGGGGGGGGCGCGCCGCTTCTGGCCGGACCTGCATGCCGCCCAGACCTGCGCCCCGGAGGGGCCAGACACCCTCTCGTTCCCCGCATGTCGTGGCGCCAACATCGCAGAGCGGATTTCGTTCGGCAGACGATAGGGTGGGCCCGGATTGTCCTGGAGAATTTCGTTCCGGATTTCGATGTAATTTCGTGCGGATTTTTTGGTTTGGCCAGGAATGGAGACCAAAGGCAATCCACGCGAAATTCACTTCGTTTTTCGCTCGCCGCTTCGGGCAAACATCCACGCAGAAATCCACGCAGGAATCCGCTGCAGCACGTCTGCAAGGCCGGTGCAATGACGCATGGGTCCCCCTCTGCCTCCCCGCCGAATGCCGCCGACGCCGCACAGTTCTCTTCGTGCGTGTCTCCGGGGACGCGCCGTCGAGGATCGCGCGCGGAGCGTTGTGAATGCAGGCGGGCGGGAGCGCGTCTGCATCGAACGCTCCGCGGGAGCCTTGGGGGCACGGCGCAACACTGGTGGACAGTGACAGAGCTTATGATGTTCCGACCTGCTTTAGCCTTGATCCCCGGCAAGAGCTTCGAGCACCAGGGCGCGGACCTCGCCTCTGGGCCTTCGGCGGAAGCCAGCGGAAGCACGGCGGAAGGCGGCGGAGGGCGGAGGAAGCAGCACGGCGGCGGGCCCGCCGGCGGAGGGCCGGCGGAAGGCGGCCGGAGGCGAGGGCGGGACGCCCGGCATCCGTCGCCTCGGGGCCTCCAGGGCCAGCCCGTTCGGCGTGTATAGCCAGCTCGCCCCCCCCCCCAAAACCAGCGCTGAATATTCCACAGTCTTCCGATTTCTCTTGAGATTTTGCAGATGCGTTCTTTATCTTCAACGGAGGCAGCCCGAGCATTGCTTCAATGTCAATTGTCATTCTCGGTTTTGCCTTTGCCCTTTTCTGCTTTCCACCAGGCTTCGAATGAGCATGCCCTTCTGGTACCCCCCCGTGCCCGTCGGCGTGCAGCCAGCGCCCCCCCCCCCCAAAGCCCTCCCACGAGCCCTCTCCGCGCGGCGCTTTGCCGCCGCCGGCGGCCGCCTGCCGCGCGGGAGGCGCCCGGGGAGGCCGCGCGTCGGGGCTGAGCGCGGCCGCGGGGGCTGAGGGCGGCGCGCGGCGCGGCCGCGGGGCGGCCCCGCCCCCGAGGCCTCGGCGCCGGCCGTCGCCGAGGGCCTCGGCGGAGGGGCGCAGCGCGCGCAGCGGCCATGCAGCACCGGGGGGCTCCAAGGGGGCGGCGGCGGTGCGTCGGAGGGAGAGGGGGGGTGGAGCGCTCCTCCTCCTCCTCTTCCTCCTCCTCCTCCTCCTCCTCCTCCTCCTGAGTATCCTCCTATCCCCTTCCGTATCCTCCGTATCCTCTTCTCATCCTCCTCCTCCTTATTGTCCTCCTCCTTCTCCTCCTCCTCCTCCTCCTCCTCCTCCTCCTTCTCCTCTCTGTCCTCGATGCTCGATCCTCGGCCCTCGATCCTCGAGGCGGGGTGCCCCCAGACGACCGCGAGCCCCTCCCCCCGTGGGGCCCCCCAGCGGCAGGCCCAGGGCGTGGTCCCGACCCGGCAGTCGGTCCAGAGGCTCACCGACTCGTCCAGGCACGGGCTTGGGCAGTGCCAAGGGTCCAGCAGTGGCGAAGCGTCCTGGCTCGCCTATAGGCCCACCAGAGACTGTTCTGAGAACCTGTTGTGGTCTGCGCGAACTGTTCTCATGACACTTCTGGCTGGGACTGTCTTGTTTCAACACGTCGGGTTCAGGTTGTAAGATCCGAGCTTTCGTTCTCAGAACATTTCTGTGTCTAAGGCAAGTTCGTGGTAGGCCTATAGGAATGCCGGGATGGTCGGTCCCCGCTCAAGGCAGTGCCAAGGGGGGTGTCCTCCACTTCGGGCGTCCCCACCTCCTCACATGTGGGCGCCGGCCGACACGCCAACCGAGCGGACTCGCACAGGGGACGCCGGTTGTCGGCGCCCCGGGGGAGCGTGCCGATGTTTTTTGGCCGGGCCTGGGGCCCCAGAGGAGGCCCCAAACCCCAGCTGGCCTGCGCTGCCCCGCGGCGCCCGCTCTGACGCGCAGCGCGTACCGAGTTTCAAAACAACGTCCGTGTCAGCACGCCGCGTGTCGGCTCCACTGGAGGGTTTCTCCGGAGGGCTTAGGCGACCCCCCCTCCTCCTCCTCCTCCTCCTCCTCCTCCTCCTCCTCCTCCTCCTCCTCCTCCTCCTCCTCCTCCTCCTCCTCCTCCTCCCCCTCCCTCCTCCTCCTCCTCCTCCACCTCCTCCTCCTCCCCCTCCCCCATCTCCTCCTCCTCCTCCACCTCCTCCTCCTCCTCCCCCTCCCCCATCTCCTCCTCCTCCTTCTCCTCCTCCTCCTCCTCCTTCTTCTCGGGTCGCCTACAGCCCCGGGGGAAACCGTGCAGGCTCCACGTGTTGACCCACGCTTTGGCGAGCGCATCGTGCCAAACGTGCGCTGTCAGTCTGCGCGTTGAGCGCCGCGTCGGCACGCTACGGGCTGCGTGTTGCGTATCGGGGCAGCCAAGGCGCTGGCGTCGCGCACCCCGGGCCCGCGCGCAAGAAGCGTCCTGCCCGGGGATCCGTGGCTCTACCGGGTATGGTGGCTCCCGGCGTGCCGCAGACGGGCCTCGGCGGCTTGGCACCGGAGTTTCAAAGATGAGGCCCTGAGGGATGGGGTCCTAAGGACGAGGTGCTCCAAATGATGTACATCCAGCCTTGGATCCCTTCCTATCCTCAGGACCCCATCCCTCCGGACCCCATCGATCATTGACCGTCGCGGCTCTTGGCCGTCGCGGCTCTTGGGCATCGCGGCCACCGGCCGTCGCGGTTCTTGGGAACCGAGGGTCGAGAAGGAGGAGGAGGATCAGGAGGAGGTGGTTCTTAGGCCTTCCAGATGTCGGTAACGAAAGGAGAACGCACACGCACATGAATCCACGCCGGTTTCGAGAGAACGCAGTGCACGAGCGTTCGTATCACGCGGCTGGTCTCGCGGATTGGGGGGCCGTGTTCATGTACGTTGTTGGGCGCGTACGTCCTTGGTGGGCTCCCTAAGATGGGAACAGTAGATGAATGAGGATGCAGCTCCTGGGAGATTCATTCAGAATCGGCGCCGGTACATCCCTGGTCGACGACTGGCCTACTCTGGCGCGATCCCGCTTGATCTGGCGCAATCCTGGAGAATTGGGCTGAATCCTGCTCGATCTGGCTTAGTCCTGGGCTGCATGTGGCCTAATCGGTTTCAAGTTGCTCCGCAATCGGGCTTAATGGCTTTTCATATCTCTGATGAAGAGCTCCCCAGGGTTACCTCATATGGGGTCGAAGGATCGCACCGCATCGCCGATGCGTCTCAATGTGGAGTCTGATTCGCTCCTCGTCGATGTCGCCAATGCATCGTCGATGCGGCGCGATCCTTCGTCCCCACTTACAGTCGAAATTGATTTGTAGGTCGACTCTGCAAATTCAAGGGTACCCCTGTGTCCTGTGCTCCGCGACCCATGCACGTCCTGTGGCAATGCTGCCCTGGAAAGGGTCCTTGTGTCCTCTCGCGTGTCCTGTCCTATCAAGCTGGACTGTACTCGCATCCCATTTTGGGAGGCCTCTGTACGAGGATCGAATCTGGTTTTGACGCTTCGAGGCGTTATTGGGTGTGCGGGGGGGTTCTGCGGGGGGGCCCATCTCGACGGGGTCTTGTGCCCTCTCGCGTGTCCTGTCCCATCCAGCTGGACTGTACTCGTATCCCATGTGTTTGACGCTCCAAGGCGTCGTTGGGTCGAGGGAGGGGAGGGAGGGGAGGGAGGGGAGGGAGAGGGGGGACGGGAGGGGGCGGAGGGGGGTGGGAGGGAGGGGAGGGAGGGAGGGGGAGGGAGGGGAGGGGGGGATGCAAGCTAGGTGCGCTCGCGTCATACCTGACATCCTACCCCTCCCTCCCATTCCTTACCATGGCGCAGATCCCCTCTCTACTCGCTCAGTCGGATGTCGAGCAGGGCAATGATCCCGAAAGGGTACGCGATGCATTGTAGAGCACGGCATGGCATGGCGTAGAAGAGCACCGCAAAGCGTAGTATCAACCTAGCATTGCATTGCATGCCGTGGCATGGCACGGGAAATGACGCCAGCGCTGCAGCGGGAGCACGAGTCGAAACGAGCGGAAGCGCGGAAATGAGGCCAGCGCTGCAGCGGGAGCACGATTCGGAACGAGCGGAAGCACGGAAATGAGGCCAGCGCTGCAGCGGGAGCACGATTCGGAACGAGCGGGGCCCGAAAATGAGGCCGGCGCCTCAGCGAGAGCAGCATTTTGAAAAAAATGCAGGCGAAAACCCAACTCCGGGGAAACCTGTGTGTAAAAAAACAGTACGCGGGGGGGGGCGAGCACTTCAAACCGTCATCAGGGGAAGAGGGAGAGAGTATGCATATTGAGTAATTGTGGAGGGAGGGGAGGGAGGGGGGGGAGGGAGGGAGGGAGGGAGGGAGGGAGGGGGGGAGGGAGGGGGGGGGTTCTGTGGGGGGCCCAGGGGGGGTCCACGCCCTCGAGGTGTGGCGGCGACCCCTTCGGCCGTGACCCCCCTTGGGCACTGCTCCGAGCGGGGGTGAGATATTTTTCGGAGGGGGGCAGAACACAGGCACAAGGCCTCGTCGACGCCCAGGAGAATATGGGAACGTATGGGAAGGGGGGGAAGACGAAAACCCAGGACATACAGGAAGTATGGGGAGTCCTGTACACAGGCACGAGTCATCGTCGACGCCCAGGAGAATATGGGAACACATGGGAAGTGTGTGTGTGTGTGGGGGGGGGAAGACGAGAAACCAGAGCATATAGGAAAGTATGGGGAATCCTGTACACAGACACACAATTCATCGTCGCCCCCAGGAAAATGTGGGAACATATGGGAAGTGTGTGTGTGTGTGTGTGTGTGTGGGGGGGAAGACGAACACCCAGAACATCTAGGAAACTATGGGGATTCCTGTTAGTTGTGTGTATGTATGTGTGAGTATGTATGTATGTGTATGTGTATATATATATATATATGTATATATGTATATTTCTTTGTGCGTCCTTGGGCCCCTTTAAAGATTGCTGAGCCGATCCTGGCCAGGGTAGCCCCGAGACCGGGATCGGTTCGTACGTTTCTTCTTGCCTGGCCCGGGAGTCATACACTCAGCAGGGATGGTACAGTGGAGGCCCATGCCAAGAAACACCCAACCTGCCTCAGAGTGCCCTGGGTGGCTTCTTGGGTTTCGATGGACTTGTCATGGAGAGCGTGACGCTCTCGCTCCCACAGCAAAAACCGATGGGCGTGCTGAGGTTTCAGGGTTGGGTTTCTCGTGGAAGGTTTCTTGTGGCCAGGCCCCCACTGGAAGGATGGAAACGACTTTCCAGGGTTTCCCTTGCGCCCTTTCCCTACGGCCCATGCTTGGCCGCTTCCGTGGGCCGCGCCTCGCTCTCGTAGTGCTGGCACGGCCTTCCAGGGCCCTTGCGTCCCCCCTTCGTGCGCCCCTGCTGTCGGCTCGCACTGCGCCAGGCATCCGACGACACATCCTTCTCAAGGTGCTGCGGCGCCCCGGGTCTGGGAAAACGCTGCCCTGGGGACAGACAGACCTCTGCACCGCGCGTCCATTCTTCGTGGCCCCTGCGGCCCGGGAAAAAACGGGCCCCCGAGCCCGAGTGGTCGAGGAGCACTTGCTGGTTCGTCTCGTGCTCGGCGCTGTGGCGCGTGCCTCGGCGCGCCGCCAGGGGGGTCTGCGGGCCTGGCTCGGAGACCTCGCGTGCAGAGCCCCCTCGAGCCGACGCCAGCGACGGAATTTTGACTCTGCTCCTGCTGGTGCAGGGGCCTGCACTTCAGTCGGGCCTGTCCCTCTACAGGAGGAACATTCCAAGGTAGTGAGAAATCGTACGGGGACGATTTTTTTGTTTTGTGTTTGCTTTTTTGGGGTACTTCTTTGGATATCTTTAATTTTTCGCCCCAAATCCGCCTGTAGGAGGACATGCCCGACCTGAGCCCAGCTTTCGCCGCCCGGAGGCAGTCACCCGTGCCGACCGTGCTCACCATGGATGGCTCCTGCGTTGGCGAGGACCCCTGTCGGGGGAGCGTAAGGCCTGGGTTTGCCAGGACTCGGGTTCGCCATCGTTTTTTGACGACCGCGCCTCGGATTTTAACGAGGAGGAGTTTCGTGGGATGTCTGCAGCGGGAGGCCTCGTCAAAATGCAGGCTCGGCCTCGTCATTTTTTTGACGACCTCGTCGGGGATTTCCGAGTCCCCTGTACCCGGGTCTTACGCCCCCCTGAGAGGACCCCTGCAGAGGTCCGTCGTCGCCGTCGGCATTCGTCGTTGTCGGCCATCGTCGCCCTTCGCAAGCCGTCGTCGTCGTCGTCGGCTGTTGTCGTCGGCCGTGGCCTGCCGTCGCCGTCGTCGGCGTCGGCGTCGGCGTCGGCGTCGTCCTCCGTCGTCAGTCGTCGTCGTCTTCGTCGTCGTCGTCGTCGTCGTCGTCGTCGTCGTCGGCCGTTGTCGTCGTCGTCGTCGTCGTCGTCGTCGTCGTCGTCGTCGGCCGTCGTTGGCTGTCGTCGGCCGTGGTCGTCGTCGTCGTCGTCGCCGTCCGTCGTCATCGTCGTCATCGTCGTTGTTGTCGTCGCGTTTTTTTTCGTTTTCTTCGTTGTCGTCTGTCGTCGTTGTCGTCGTCGTCTGCTGTAGTCGTCATTGTTGTAGTCAGCATTCGTCGCCTCTCGTCGTCGTCCTTGGCGACGTCGTTGGCTGTTATCGTCCGTCGCGTCGTCGTCGACCTTCTTTGTCCTCGTCGTCGTCGTCGTCGTTCTCGTCGTCGTCGCTGTCATCGTCTTCGTCGCCAACCGTCGTCAGCCGTCACCGCCGTCGTCGTTGTTGCTGAAGTTGATGGCTGTCTTCGTTGTCGGCGGCGCTATCGTCGTCGCCGTCGTCTTCGTCCTCGGCCGTCGTCGTCGTCATCGTCGGCGTCGTCGTCGTTGTCTTCGTCGTCGTCATCGTTTTCGGTCGTCGTCGCCGTTGTCTTCGCCAGCTGTCGTCGACTTCGTCGCCGGCCATTGGCATCGTCCGTCGTCGTCGGCCGTCTTCGTCGTCGTCGTCGTCGTCGTCGGCCGTCGTCGTCGTCGTCGTCGTCGGTCGTCGTCGTCGTCGTCGTTGGAGGCTGTCGTCGCCGTCGTCGTCGTCGTCGTCATCGTCGTCGTCGTCGTTGTCGTCGTCGTTGTCTTTGTCGTCGCCCTTGTCGTCGTCGTCGTCGACCGGCGTTCTCGTCGCGGTCTTCGTCGGCCGGGGGTGAGTAGTTCTCTCCATGGGCCCTGGAAAACCGCCCCCACCCCCGGTCCCGGCCCCCTGGATCGCGGGTTCGGGAATGAGATAGGGACTGGGAGGTGGGGGTGGGTATTCGCCTTCCCATTCCACTCTTTCCACCCCTGGCCAGTTCTTCTAGATTTCTTCTAGCCCCGGCGACCTCATCCCAGCTGCTTCGCGCTCGTCGCAGCCCTTGCTGGTTTTTCCCGCCACGGCCGCTTCCACTTTGACGGAGCTCCCAGCTTCCACGTTTCCCAGCTCCCAGCCTCCCTGTGCACTTCCAGCGTCTTGACTACGTCGCCGCGCCGCTTGTTCCGACGCGCGGCCTGACGTCTTGGGGAGGGCGCTTCGGCCACCAGGGCAGGCGCTGCCTTGGACGTGGTGGGTTCGCCGTGAGTTTGCCGCGGTGACAGCGTCGTCTACTTGGTTGCGGGGCGCAGGGCTTGCCGTGGGTTTGACCTCGTGTCGGCGTCGCCCACTTGGGCGCGTCGAGGACACACGGCGCGACGATGTGCACAGACGGGCGATTTTTTCACGACGTCGGCTTCTGGGGGTGGTTGTCGGGTTCGAGGGGAGTGAAACACTCAGGAGGGGAAAAAACACACAGACACAATTAATTGTCGATACCCCAGAAAAAATATGGGAAAATATGGGAAGTGGGGGGGAAGACCCAAACCCAGAAAATATTGGAAAATATTGGGAATCCTGTTATTTGTGTGTATTGAATGTGTGTCCCAGGGCCTCTTCAAAGACGCTTCAGAAAGAAGCGACCAACTCCAGGAGAGGGGTCGAGCGGTCGCGGGGCCCGCGTGCGATGGAAACCATCACGACGACGAAGGTCTGGGTCTTGCCCTCGGCGGAGGCTGGCCGATGTCCCCCCTCGGAGGCCAGCGGAGCCAAATCGCGCACGGATCTGATCGAGAGGGTCGGCGGAGCGTCGGGGCGGAACTTCTGTGGGAGCACGTAAGAGGCTGACCCCCGAGAGAGTTCAAGGCAGCGTCTCCGGGACGAGCGGACCACACATACTTTTTGATTTGCGGCCCGCAAGGAGAAGTCCAGGGGCGATATGACCGAGGCTGGGGCACAGCGACAGATCATTGGCGCGAGAACGCGCGAAGTGCACCTGCAAACAAATTAGGAAGAGGGGCGGCCACAATTGGGCAACCATCGAGCACAGGCCAACCCGCAGGTGGGGCCGGACCGAAACCCAGCCGGAGGCACGCAGACCCACGCAAAAGCCGCTGGGCTGATGCCAGCAGAAGAGGGCGGCCACGGATGGGCAGACGACGGACCACACATACACATCGGTCGTTGAAAGTACGTCTTTTTGGACGTCCAGGTTCTATACTTTAAGCGCCTTCCTACTTCAATGATCGAGTGGCTTCACCTGTTCCGTCCTCATTAGGGGACGGACGGAACCCAATCTACTTTCAATGCTTTCTTACTTCATTTTTGAGAGAGCGCGTTTCACGGGCGCTTGCCTTGGGAACGTTCGGCGGCGGGCGCGTTTCGAACCGGGGGGTGGGCCCCCCCCCCCACATTCGGCGCCGTCGATCAGAGCCAGGAGGACTCCCTTTCCCCTAACCCCCGCCTCCCGAACCCCTCCCCCCCCCCCAGAGGGGGGGTCCAACCCCCCCCCCCCCCCTCGGCGCCCGCGCCGCCGGCGCCCGCGCTGGCGTCCGTCAGCAGCGCCGACGGCGGGGACGCAGCGACGATGACCAGAGAGGGCCCAGGAGGAGGGGGGGGGCGGGGGAGGTTCCAACCCCCCCCCCCCTGCGCCGGCGCCGGCGCCAGCGCTGGCGGCGGCCAGCAGCGCCGACGGCGGGGACGCAACGACAACCCACCACCGCCACCACACCACCACCACAAACCACCACACCACCACCACCAACCACCACCACCACCACCACCACCAACCACCACCACAATCACCACCACCACAAGTCCACCACCACACAACCACCACCGCCACCACCACCACCACCACAACCAACCACCACCACCACCACCACTACCACCACCTCCACCACGACAGACCATCACACCACCACCGCCACCACCACTATACCACCCTGACCCACCACCACCACAACCCACCACCACCACCAGAAACCACCACACCACCACCACCACCACCACCACCACCACCACCACCACCACCACCACACCACGACACCACAACACAACAACCACCACCACCAACACCACCACCACACCACCACCACCAACACCACCGCCGCCACAACCACCACCACCACCACCACCACCACTGCCACAACCACCACCACAGCCCACGAACACCACCACCACCACCGCCCGCCGCCGCAGGCGCCGGCGCCGGCCCAGAAAAGGAAGTCGTCGTCCCCGCCGCCGCCGCCAGCCGCCGCCGACACAGGCGCCGGCCCGAGGACAGGGAGAGAGGGGAAGTAGGGGAGGAGAGGGAGGGGAGGGGGAGGGGGGTTTCGACCCCCCCCCCCTCCGTCACGGGAAGAGGGGGCGAAGGGGGTGGTTCGAACACCCCCACCCCGTCCATCCACGGGGGGGGTCCAGTTTCACCCCCCCCTCCTTCCAAGCGACAGCAGAACGCGTTCTTTCTTATGTATATACTTGCGTCTTCCGACCGATGGGTAAGTGCATATTTCCCCCCAAAATGGTGCTGCATGAGAGGCCATTACTTGTGTTGCTAAGAGATGGGCCTGCTGTTCCGGTTGTTCGGCTGGTGGGCGCCCGGGCCTGCCCCGTGCCCGCTCCGTGCGCTTTGCAGGCGGCGCTGGACCTGCACTGGGTAGCTTTCAGTCGAGTATGCCCCTCTACCGGAGGAATATTCAAAATAGTCAAAACCATACTCGGATGACGGACGACTTTTGGAGTATTTGTTGAACATGGTGTAATTATTTTTGGACTATGTTTGAATTCTTCGTCCAAAATCCGCGTTTAAGAGGACGTGCCCGACCGGGTAGCTTGCACCGCATGTGGCCGCTCCGCAGAACCTGCAGCGCACATATTGCGCCCCACAGCTCGCACCAATCAGCTCGCACTACACGGTTTGCACCACACATATTTTGCCTCCTTGAATTGTACGACGTAGCGTAAGTTGCATCTCATGCTTGCACCACATAGCTTGCAGCGCATATACTGCTCTCCGTACCGTGCACCACCTAGATTTCACGAAACTTGTGCAGCAAACGCGTTGCACCACATAGCTTGCGCCTGTCCAGCAATTTTTTTTCAAAAGAAATATAGACTCCGCCCCCCCTCCCCGACCAGGGTTAACGGACCCCCTTTCTGGGGCATCGCAAGTTGCATACGGATCTGCTCCATCGTTGACGCTTCCATTTTGCACCAGTTTTGGAAACATCTAAACATTTGAACTGGTTCACGTGACTTACGCTATCTCGCCGACGCCCAGAAGGAGCAAAAGCCTGCCACCGTGGAGGTTATTGCGTAGCCTTCGGCCCGCCCGCCCGGGCTGGCTCAGAAACGTCTGAGATGCATATGGGATCTCTTGGGATGCCTGTCCGGGGCTTCTCGGGTGGCTCTTGTGGCCTTTGGGGGCGCCTTGCGGCCATCTTGGAGGCCTCTTGCAGCCTCTTGGGGGTGCCTCAGAGGCCTCCGGGGGGGCGCTTTGGCCCATCGGGGGGGGATGGCCCCGTACTGTCAGCTTGTATTCACCTTCTTCGGCTCCTCGTGAAGCTCTCTGAGTCTCTCCTGGGTCGTCTTGAGGGCCCCCTGGGGCCGTCTTGGGGTCCTCTTGGTCCGTCTTGGATCCCTCTGGGGGGTCTCATGGATTGTCTTGGGAAGATCTTGCGGACCCCTTTGGCCATCCTGGACGCCGTGAAGACGAAAAAGGCGAGTATGCTACACGTAATCCGTTTCACTGAGAGAATGGGGCGTTTTTTGTTTCTTGGCGCTCTCTCGGCGGTTTCTGGAAGCACACTCTTGGCCCGTCTTGGGGGCCTCGTGGACCGTCTCGGAGCCATCTTGTACAGTCGTGGCGCTATCCTGGGCCGTGTCTGCGCTCTCTTGGGCTATCTTGGCGCTCTGCTTGGGCCGTCCTGGGACTGCTGGGAGCCCCTGGAGGCGCGTTGACGAGCTCATAGACCCGGGGGGGGGAGGCTCAAACGGGATTTTGGACCCCAGGGGAGGGGGAACAGGGGGAGGGGGACCGCCAATCATCTCACACGCCTCTTCAGCCCCGGTGAGCGAAGGTCGGCAGCTGCCTCCCTGGAGGGCCGGGTATCCCCCCCCATCCCTGTCAAACAGTGCTATGCGAGCACGCTCGCTTACAGTCGGGGAGCTCAAGACGGAACTCTTTTCGTTGGGGCTCGGTGTTCCTTGATTTTTCTACAGCTTGCCTTAGGTTTTCATGAGGTTTTCCATGGGAGATCGAAGTGTAACTTATGGGATGAAGGGGCCTCGTTCCTTATTTAGGGTTCCTTAGGTCAACGCCCCGACTGTATCTTAGAGAATCGTTTTCCCAGAAGCCCTTGCAACAAGCAGTGGGCACAGTCCACACGTGCGCGCATGCCGAAACCATATCAACACACACACACACACACTAGCTCCCAAGCGTTTCAGCATAAAAGCATCCAACACCCTTAGGGTTTCCATGGAAATTCTGGAGATGGTCCGCCCGCGCGTACTTGCTGAAATCATCGACAAATCATATGAGTTGACCAATCTCGTCCAGAACCCGCATTCGCATCTCAGAACGAGGGTCATCCGCGTTGATCCGGCATGCGCCAAGTGCACGAACCCGTATCAAAGAGTACCATGCGGCTCGCGCGCGTCGAAATGCGCGTGTGTCGAAGTCCGTCCAACACCCGTGGTTTCCGACGCATTTCAAGATAGAGATTTTCAGGAGAAACAACCAACAAGAGAAACAACCAACAGTCTGCCAGGCTTTTTGCATGCTCGCATGCGCGCACTTCCTCACCATCATCACCATGAGCGCCGCCGCAGCACCGCCGTTCGCGCCATCGACGATCTCCGCCATTGCCGCCGATTTCATTGGTCAATCACCTCCGTCGCCGGCACATGGACATCACCATCGTCACTTCGTTACCTGTATCAGCAGCGCTGGGCCCCGGAAACGGCAGGGCCGTTTTTTCACCGTTTCCGAAAAAGTGTCCCTTGAAAATGGAAACGGCAACAACAAGGCGACCGGAAACGGCAACAAAAACGGCTCCAGGATTGGACCTGGAGCCGGAACCGGTCAAAAAACGGCGACGGAACCGGTAAAAAAACGGCGTCGGAACCGGCAACAAAAACGGCAAAACGGAACCGGTAAAAAAAAAACGGCCCTGCCGCTTCCAGGACCCACTAAGCAGCAGCGTCATTGGCCTTGCCGTCGTCTCATCACCGGTGCCGCCGTTGTCGACGTGAGCACGCTACCGCGCCCGCCCGAGTCACCGAGCCACACTGGAGTGCCCGCGCGCGGGGCGCTGCCTTCGAGACGCGCTCGGGGGCTCGCATTCGGCAAGCGCGGTCGCGGTCGCGTCGGCTGTGCCAAGCCAGCTGGCCGCTTTGCGCGCGCGAGTTTGCCCGCGTTACAGTCGGGGCGCTGAAGAGGGAACCCTTTTCGTTGGGGAGGGGCTCGGTGTTCCTTCATTGTTTTACGGTTCGCTTCGGGTTTGCCATGGGAAATCGGAGTTTCACTTGCGGGAATGAGGGGCCTCGTTCCCCATTCAGGGTTTCTTAGGTCAGCGCCCCGACTGTAGTGCAGCCGCAGAGATGCGCCAGCCAGTGCCGAGCACCCACCGCAAACGTGGCCGCGTGGGGTTGTGCAATAACAAGTCGCGGGTGGGATATTTGCGCGAGCAGTGGAGTTGGCAACCCCAAGTTCGGCAAGGCGGATTGAGGGGCGTAGATTGCACCACGCGTATTGCAGCACAAAGGGTGCGCCCCGTACGATGCACCACGCGTATTGCGCCTCTTACATTCTATACAGTAGATCTCACATCGATTGCAATAACCAGCCGTTTGGTGTCCATGCTGACAGATGTATACCTAGTGTTCCGCAATTGCGGATACGAGTGAGGGGGCGGGGGGGTTGGGGGCTGGGGCCAAGGCTGGTGCAAAATCAAGCCGCCGCAGTCGCCAATTTTGATTTTGAAAGCACAGTGTGGGCAGGCGCCGATTTGGTTGAGTCAATGTCGCGGGTGGGTCGCGGCTTGATTGGGCTGCGTTTTGGTCGCGACGCGGGTGAGTCGCATGTGGGTCGTGGGTGCGTTGCGGTTGGGGTGTAGGTCGGCCGCGGTTGGGTCGCAGGTGGGTCGCATGTTGGGTCGTGGGGCGACGGCGGCGATAGCAATGACAGCAATGGCAGTAATTTTCATAATATTCCGCACCGTGGAATCATACTTCAGCCGTGCACTCATGGACAATGTAAGACCGTCCTCGTTCCAATCCATTTTCAAACATATATACATATGTATGGGTATAATATATATATATATGTATATTCGTGTGCAGAATCCACACGCATACATACACATGCATGGATGTATGTATACGTATATGTACATGAATCTGTTTAGGTATATGTATATGTGTATGTATATGTAGATGTAGGTGTATATGTAGATGTAGATGTAGATGTAGATGTATATGTAGGCATGCATGCATGTATGTATGTATGTATGGTTGTATGTGTGTATGTATGTATGTATGTATGTATGTATGTATGTATGTATGTATGTATGTATGTATGTGTGTATGTACGTATGTGTGTTTGTTTGTGTGTTTGTTCGTATGTCTGCCTGCCTGCCTGCCTGCCTGCCTGTATGTATGTATGCATGCAGGCATGCATGTATGTATGCCTGTATGTATGTATGTATGTAGGTAGGTAGTTCGGTAGGTAGGTAGGTATGTACATGTTTAAGCACACACATGTGTGTTTGTGTGCTCGCTGAGTTTTCATCAGCAGAGGATTTTGACGAGGACATGCGGGAGTGCATCGCCGCCTACGAGGAAAGCTCGCTGCGCTGCGCCAGCCCCTCGGGCTCGCTGCAGATGAGGCCGCCCACGTCCTCCAGGCCAGGAATGGGGGAATGGTCCATTGCCACCAGGCCTCCACGGTTCTTTTTGTTTATATACATATATACATATATATATATATATATAGAGAGAGATTCCCCACCCCGATATATATATATATATATATATATATAGATAGATAGATAGATTCCCCACCCCGCACGTTGGGGTTGCCAGGCAACAGTTGCGAGCCTGTGGCCCCGGCTGCTCCGCACGTGGGCCGCGCGCCCGTGTGCATGCCTAACCCCTGCCCGAGTCGTACAGTGAACGGCTTGACTAAGGAACATGTGCTTTTCAAAAGGGCCTCGGTCGTTCCTTAGGCTTGCATGCGTTACTTACAGTTCCTTATGCGTCATTTGTTATGTATCGTTCCTCATGCGTTATTCCTTGGTATAAAAAAGGGGCTTCGTTCCTTATTTATTGTTCCTTAGGTCAGGCCGATGACTGTAGCGTAGCTAGCGTCTGAGTCACAGCGTATCCCATGTCGGGTCTTTCGCCCCCCCCCCGGCAGTTTGAGGTGGCGACTGCCGCGCAAGCCCAAATGCCCAACCCATGTTAGATTTTTTTTTTTGTCGCCGCCCCCGGCACTGCTGGACAGGTGGCCGAAACCGGCGCGGCGTTGAGTGAAGTGAGAATGAGTAGGGGCTACTTGTCCTCTGGGCCCGAAGAGACGCATCGAACTCCTTAGGGAAATGGTGAACTGCTCAGGGCGGACGTTACTGTCGCCCTCGGAGCTCAACAATTACTTCGAGTGCGAAATTACATTGGGCAGGCCAGGCGGGACGAAGTGCCTCCTACTGGCACAGTTATGCTACATGGGGTGTGTAGTTCACAAGAGTAAACTTGTGCAATCATTTGCTTCTTCTGTGAACGTGTTTATAAGGCGTGTTGGAGCCAATGTGGCCTATGCTTCACAAGAGAGCACCTTGTGAAATGTTGCCCCCCTAGCTCGCCTTCGACGGACTCGCGCCCCTCAACTACGGTCCCAGACATCCGACGACGTGTATGTTCATGCCTTGTCAGGGGGTCCCGCCCCCTTCCCTGGGGGTAGTGTCTTCGCCCCAGATCCATCTTTGTAACGTAAGCCCAGGGCCCAGTGGCGGATCCCACCGGACTTTGTTTGTGCGGTGGTTGATGCGTTCGTTTTGTTCCCAACCATCTTGTGGTGTTGCGTCCTCGTTTTGAAGAGAGCGCCCCGCGTTCCTCCTCTTCCCCCTCCTGATCCCCCTCCTCCCTCCTTCCATCCGCCTCGTCACCTCCCCCCACCTAGGACAGCGCTTCGTGGCCCCATAGTGGGCTCCACCGAAGGCCCCAGCGGCAGGGTCCGCATGCGTCCCCCCGCCCGTTTCGGCACACCCCTCACGAGGATCGTGGACCGAAGGCCCCAGCGGCAGGGTCCGCATGCGTCCTCCCGCCGACTTCGGCACACCCCTTATGAGGATCGTGGCTCCATAGGGAGCTCAACGCTCAACCGAAGGCCCCAGCGGCAGGGTCCACATGCGTCCCCCGCCCATTTCGGCACACCCCTCACGAGGATCGTGGTCCCATAGGGAGCTCCACCGAAGGCCCCAGCGGCAGGGTTCGCATGCGTCCCCCCGTTCATTTCGGCGGCCCCATAGGGAGCTCCACCGAAGGCCCCAACGGCAGGGTCCGCATGCGTCCCCCCGCTCATTTAGGCACACCCCTCACGTGGCCCCCTAAGGAACTCCACCGAAGGCCCCAGCGGCAGGGTCCACATGCGTCCTCCCGCT
>CAUYUJ010020848.1:55000-67942 GCA_963575745.1 Prorocentrum cordatum
GCCAAGAACGGTATAACATAGACTTTTTCGCCGTCGGGGACACCTGCCCCTGGGCGGCTGGAAAGTTTCTACGTCCCTACGGTGCCACCGTAGGGGTATAAACTTTCCAGCCGCCCTGGGGCAGAGGTGCCCCCGACGGCGAAAACAGTTTATTTTCTACCGTTCTTCGCCCGTGAATTCGTGGCCGAGGCTGGCCGTGGCCCTCGAGAGAGCCCCCGGTCGCCCCCATTCGGCGCGCCGCGCCCTCCTGGCAGCACGGCGCGGCGCGAGGGGGCCGCGGGCGGCAGGGAGCCCCCGCCGGACCAGCGCGGAGGGCGCGCCCCTGCTGTCAGATCGTATGAAGACCTCTCGCTCCCCCAGGAATCTCTCGGGGGCGGACAGACCCCCCAACAGCGACACGTCGATGAGTGAATTGTCCGTTTTCGGTTCTCGAGAGGGCGCCGTGGCCGTTATTTTCCAGGCTTGCGCCCGCCAGGTTTGGGCCTCCGGTCGTTTTCGCTAAACCGCGTTTTGCTAAAGGGGGGTCTGTCCATCCCCGAATCTCCCAGAATTCTCCCAGAACTCTCCCCCAGAATCTCGGGCAGCAGGGGTGGGGACCCCTCGGATCTCCGGCAGCGGGAATCTCCGGCGAAATTTCCGACGAAATCTCCAGACAACCCCCCCGAGGTTAGGAATCCCGGCAGTAGGGCCTACTGCCTTCGGCGACTGCAAGGGGTGTGCTTGCGCCGGGGTGTGGCTTACGAGAGGCACCACTGGGGCAGGGGGAGCACGGCGCTGGCCTCGTCGGGCCTCGGCGGGGCGCGGCGGAGAGCTCTCCAGAGGTCCCCGCCCGGCGCCCCAGGGGTGCCCCCCAGGGTGCCAGTTGCAAACCGCACCCCTTGCAAACCACACCCCTCGGAGTCGCCAGTCCTGCCTCCTCCCTCCTCCCTCCTCCCAAGGTTGTGGTTCGGGCCCCCTCCCCCTCGAGGAAGAGCCCCAAATCGAGCCCATGTCGCCCCGCCTCCTCCCTGGTCTGGTTACGGCCAGGAAGTTCTGGCTGACGGTCGAAGCCGATGGTGAGGATGGGCAGCCTTCCCGAGGGTGCCCTTGCGGCCGTGCATCTCTGGTCCATCCTTGGCCACGTTCGGTGGCGCGCCGCGCTCGAAGAGGCCTCAACCCTGGCGTCCCAGCGTGCTCGCATCAGGCGTGGCCAGCGTGCCGAGAGGTCAGGGCACCGTCAGTCAGGACGCCGCTGGCCAGGGCTAGCAACACTCCACCCAGCGAGAACACGTGGAGAATGCTTCGACCCATTGGCTGCGCGCTTCTCGGGCGCACCAGTGTCCTGGCTCATCGAATATCCCCACTCAGAGGGCCCTGAAAGAGACCGCATCATGTTAGCCAGCCTGGAGCCATGAGCGGAGGTGGGGGTCACCTTGGTCTTGGGTGAGACCAGGAGCTTCTCCTGGAGTTCGGTGGAAGACGATCGACGGAGAGGAGGCATGTTGTCAAATAGTTGCCAGATGTCTGCGAACTTTGAAAACAGGTTCAAACTATGCAGCAATTGTTTGAAGCATGTTTCATACAGCTTTACAGGGTTGCAGACACAGTGTAAAACCAATGATCAGCGCATCCACAACTGCAGCGACCCCACGAAGGAAGCTGTGGAGACCTGCATCTGGGCCACGACGTCGGGCCAAGACCCCAGGAGGTTGGAGGTCCTCGTCGAACGAGGGCTTGGGGCGTGACCTGTGCTCAACGACAGGACTGCAACTCTTGTGACGATGAGGTTGGTGGGAAGAGGGAGGTTGGAGAGAGGAGGGAGCTCCTCCCTTCCCCGCCCGCCCCTCCCCCCTATGGAGGTGCCCGGCGCCTTTGGTCCAGTCCTCACCGTGATGGCGGCTGGAGACGCCAAAGCCCATGGAGCCCGCCGGTCGAGTTTCCCCTCCCAGATCCACCCTTTTCTTGGATGAGGAGGGGGAGGAGGAGGAGGAGGAGGAGGAGGAGGAGGAGGAGGAGGAGGAGGAGGAGGAGGAGGAGGAGAGTGAGGAGGAGGAGGAGGAGGAGGAGGAGGAGGAGGAGGAGGAGGAGGAGGAGGAAGGAGGCTCAGGGAGGAGGAGGAGGACAGGAGCAGGGAAAACTGATAACAGAAGAGAGAGGATGAGGGCAGGGTTTCTGGAATCGGCCAGCTGGGGGGCCTCCAGCAAGGGGCTGAAGCCGGATGACGATGATGATGATGCTGCTGCTAATGATGATTGATGATGATGATGATGATGATGATGATGATGATGATGATGATGATGATGATGATGATGATGATGATGATGATGATGATGATGTGATGATGATGAGATGATGATGATGATGATGATGATGATGATGATGATGATGATGATGATGATGATGATGATGATGATGATGATGATGATGATGATGATGATGATGATGATGATGATGATGATGATGATGATGATGATGATGATGATGATGATGATGATGATGATGATGATGATGATGATGATGACGACGATGATGATGATGATGATGATGACGATTATGATGATGATGATGATGATGATGCTGATGCTAATGCTGATGCTGCTGCTGCTGATGGTGATGATGATGCTGATGCTGATGCTGATGCTGCTGCTGATGATGATGGTGGTGGTGATGATGATGATGCTGATGCTGCTGCTGCTGCTGATAATGATGATGGTGGTGGTGGTGGTGGTGATGATGATGATGATGATGATGATGATGATGATGATGATGTTGATGCTGAGGATGAGGGGGACGAGGATCTTACCAAGGATTTCCGGCCCCCAGGGAGGGGCCAGGGCTTGCCGCCGGTGCCGCCGTCGGGGCTTGGTGGGTGTCACTTGCTTGGGGCCAACGGATACGACTTCCCGACGGGATGCCAGGGTTGGGGGGGGGCGTGCGTCGACGGACCCCGGCGAGGTGGGCGGCGTCGAGTTCAAGAGCACCGGCAGCACCCTGCGCAGGGCCCCCCACTTCGAGAGCGTGCTCTCCCAGGGTGGGCAGTTCCGCGTGGAGGGCGGAGAAAGCATGAGCGACGGACGAACATGGGGTCGACTGCTCAGGCATTCGCGCGTAAGCCTCCTGCGCAAGGTCGCGCGTAAGCGCCTTCGATGCTAGAGAGGCGTATCGCGCTGGCGGCCCGCGTGAACCGTGGCGTGAGGTCTCTATTTCCTCTCGCGTGAGACCCTTCTCTTTTCGTCGCTTACGTGCTGAAGGCGTCGGCGTCTTGAAACACGTCCTGATCAAGTCAACTCTGCCACCCGCAGAGGGGGGTAGGGGGAGGGGGGAAGGCTTCTTAGAAGCACCCCTGCTTTTCAGAAGGCGCGGGCCTTCTCTGAAGATGTAAGGCCGGCGCTTTCTCAGAAGCAGCCTCCTTTTAAGAAGCCTTCCCCCCTCACCCTACCCCCTTGTGCGCACCGCCAAACAACGTCCAGGACCCAACCGTGCAACGTCTTGAAGCCATTCAAGAAGGCGGCCGGGCCGTTTGTCGGCCTCTGTAGGCCCTCAGCGCCCGAAGGAGTCTCGGAGAAGCCTTCGAGACCCTGGAGGAAGAGAGGAGGCAGGATGAGGAGGAGGGAGGAGGAGGATGGGTCCCCACCAAGAGGCCGCATCCTCACAGACTCGAAGAAGAACAACAACAAGTAAACATAAACTTTCGACGCTCCGCGCGGACTTCTTGGATCCACGCTGGGCCCCCCCGGCGGCGCTGGAGGCGCCGCCCTTGGCGCGCTCCGCGCGCTAGGAGGGGGGTCCAGTGTAGATCCAAGAAACCCGCGCGGAGCACCCACAGTTTATGTTGATGGCGTTTTTGATTTTCTAAAGAAGTATCATTTTCACAGGCGCTCTCCAGAGCCTTCGGGAGCGCTCTGAGAAGGCCGCGGCGCCCGAGACATCCTCCAGTCGGGGCAGCGATGGCGCGGGGGTAAGGCATTGGGGGGAACGCATCCACCCCCAATCGCCCATTCATCGCCGATGGGGTTCCGATGGCCCCAACCCGCCCGGGTTTGCTATCGATCGGGGGGCCATCGCCGATCTATCGGCGATGTATCGTCGATTCCAGGTCGACGTGCCCCCCCCCCCAAATGCCAGGCTCCCCCCCCTTATCGTTGCCCCTCACCCTGAGCCGCTGGATCTCAGAGATTCTTGATGTGCCCTCACCCGACTTCTTCTCGTGTCCTACGCGAGGCTCCCCAGCCCCATCTTTCTAGACCGCTCCGGGCCTCAGAGGCTCTCGACTTGTCTTCCCCCGACCTCTTCTCGTGTCCTCCGCGAGGCTCCCGAAGCCCATCTTCATGGCACGACCAAGGTGCCAGAGATTCCGGACCCGTCCCCACCCGCCTTCTATTCTCGTGTCTTGCGCGAGGCTCCCCAACCCCATCTCTCCAGAGCACGATGCGGGCCCCAGAGACTCTCGATCTGCCCGCACCCGACCCGACTTCTATCCTCGCGTCCCGCGCGAGGCTCCCCAACCCCCTCTTCATAGACCGCTCCGGGGACCTCTTCAAGTACATCCTGGATTACCTGCGCTCCGGGCACTGGCTCCTCGGCTCCCGGGCCTGCGACGAGGAGTTCCTCGGCGCGCTGCGCCAGGAGGCCGCCTACTACGGCCTCGGGGGCCTGGTGGAGGCCGCCGCCGCCGCGCCGCCGCAGCTGCGGGTGCCTTGTGCAGAAGGGAGGAGGAGGAGGAGGAGGAGGAGGAGGAGGAGGAGGAGGAGGAGGAGGAGGAGGAGGAGGAGGAGGAGGGAGGAGGAGGAGGAGGAAGGAGGAGGAGGAGGGAGTTGGAGGAGGAGTTGAGAGGAGGAGGAGGAGGAGGAGGAGGAGGAGGAGGAGGAGGAGGAGGAGGAGGAGGAGGAGGTTCAATGGCCGCCGCGGGGGTGGGGGGGGCGCGAACTTCTGCGCGGCTCGCGGTGCGCGACGCGCCTTTCCCGATCCTCCTCCTCGTCGTGCCTCTCCCCCCCGGGGGGCGCCGCGAGAGAGCGCGCGGTGCGCTCCGCGCAGGGCGACGCGCCAACGTAGCTGCCGTCGAAAACTGCATGGACATACATCGGACGGGGCTGGGGCGAGGATAAATCCGTCCCAGAGCTTTCGGGAACGCTCCGAGAAGGCCGCGGCGCCCGAGCCATCCCCCAGAGCCGCCAAATCTCAGAGATTCTCGACTTATCTTCACCCGATGTTATCCTCGTCCTGGCTTCGTCTCAATGCACTGTGGGAGCTCCGCGCGGATTTCTTGGACCTGCACCAGGCAGGTCCCCCTGGCGGCGCCTCCAACGCTGGAGGCCGGCGCCGCCTCGTCACCGCAGGTGCTTGTGCATTCGAAGAAGAAGAAACGCTCAGGAGGGGAAGAACCAGACACAATTACAAAAAATCGTCGATTCTCAGGACTATGTGGAAAATGTGGGAAGTGGGGGGGAAGACGGACGTCCAGGAAGTATGGGACACATGGGGGATCTTGGGATTTGTGTCTATTTGCTTGTGCGTCCCTGGGCCCCTTCAAAAACTGCCTAATCATGGGAAGTTTCGGAGAGCCGTGCGGAGTGCTCGGATCTGCGCTTGGCCCCCCCTGTGGCGGCGCCTCCTTCGCAGCCCCCTCCCGTGCCGCTCCTCGCGCGAGGGAGGGGGTCCAGCCCCGATCCCCGAAGTCCGCGTAGAGTTCCAGACATTTATTTAGAGTCGCCTTTCCTATGTTATGTATGGGCTTCTGCGCCCACTTGCGAACTCTACACATTCTTCATTTCTTATTCGCCTCGCGGGTAAGCCCGAAATAGCATGCATGATTCTTACGTATCTGCTTCTTCCCGGGATCAGAAATGAGCGGCTTTAGACATTTATTTGGACTGCAGAAGAAAAACACGCAAACAAAGACTTTTGGCGCTCCGCGCGGATTTCTTGGATCCGCGCCTGGGGCCCCGCTGGCGGCGCCTCCAGCGCCGCCCCTGGCGCGCTCCGCGCACCAGGGAGGGGATGTCCAGCGCGGATCCCAGAAATCCGCGCGGAGCGCCAAAAGTGTAAGTTTATGTGTTTTTCCCTTCCTCTATTAGCTCCTGCGCCCGCTTGCGAACTCCCACCTCTGCGGGTCCAGCCGGCGCTGGGGTTACCCTGCACCTCCATCGACCCCCGCTTAGGTTCTGCCTCCCAGACCTGCAGGGGTGGGGCTCGCAGAGCGGTTTGCCCACGGGCCGCGGTGTCGGGCAAAGAGACTTACTATCCGTGTGCAGCGATCGTGGGCTCAGGATGGGGCCGGACAGGATCGGCGCACGTGCACAGTTTGCTCTCGCCTAAGAGTGGACCCTCAGCTCGGCGTCACCCCAGCACGCTAGTACTATGCGTGCGTCGCCCCCCCCCCCAGTGGCGACGCGGGCGCCGAGAAATCTTGCAGTGTAAGCATCGAGGCAGGCGCGTTCTGGCCATACCGCTTGAGAAGCGATGTGCTGCAAGACGTGTTTGTTCTACTACATCTTCGGGTCGGACGCGCCTCCGAGGAGGACACACAGCACGGGTATGCCCGTCTGCGTCGCATCCTTAAGTCGGGCACGTCCCTCTTCCCTCTACAGGAGGAATGTTCCGAAATAGTCGAAGCATAGTCTGGGGACGATGTTTCGATTTTTGTTGGTTGACATTTTGTTTTTGGTGTTTCGTTTTTCTTCGTGCAACATTCCCCGATGTAGGAGGACACGCCCGATCTCATCTCATCCGCATCCATTGGGGGAGTGCGCCGGGCACATGCCCGGGAGGCCGCGAGAGCCTCGCCGGGATCGAGGCGGGCCGTGGGTTCCGGCCGCCGCGGCCCCTCCAGAGGTCGCCTGCCGGGAGGCAGTGCCTGTCCACCGCAGGCCCTTGGGCCGTTGTTGTTGTCGTTGTGTTTGTTTGTTTGCTTGCTTGCATTCTTGCCTGCCTGCTTGCTTGTTCGTCAGTAAGTGTTGTTCGTTTGTTTGTTTGTTTGGTTGCTTATTTGTTTGGTTGCTTGTTTGTTGTTGTTGTTGCTTGTTTGTTGTTGTTGTTGATGTTGTTATTGTGCTTGCTTGCTTGCTTGCTTGCTTGCTTGCTTGCTTGCTTGCTTGCTTGCTTGCTTGCATGCTTGTTAGTTAGTTAGTTGTGTTAGTTAGTTTGTTTGTTTGGCTGCTTATTTGTTTGGTTGCTTGTTTGTTGAGTTCTCATTTCTGAACAATAAATATTGTTGATTCCACCCCCACCGGTGCATACTGTTTTTCTCCATCAAAGTGTGTCCCTCGACGCTCGCACCCTGTTTTTTGACAGGGAAAGTCTTCCTGCTCAAACTGGGCCCCTGGCCCCTTGGATTACAACAACAACGGCTCCCGCTTGAGACTTCCTTACAATTTAGCCAGGACCCCCGAGACTTCCTCGCATTTTATTTAGGAATCGCGCTCTCGCTTGGGACTTCCTTACAATTTATTCAGGAATCGCTCTCCCGGCGCTCTGGAGTCGCGCTCTCGCTGGAGACTTGCTTGCAACTTACTGCAGAATGGCCTTGCGTTGGAATTTCTTGCAATTTGCCCAAGCGCCGCGCTCCCGACATCCAGGCACCCAGGAGTCGCGCCCGTTGTGGCCCCATGTGCATGCCCTTCGTGGCCCCGCTGTCGCCATTTGTGTCCCCCTCACTGTCCTACGTGGCCCAGTTGCTACCCTCAGTGGCCCCATAGTTGCCTTCTGTGGCCCCCACATTATCTGCACTTCGTGGCCCCCGTTCGTTCGCGCTCTTTGTGGCCCCATACGCATTCCCTTCGTGTCCCCGCTGTCGCCCTTCGTGGCCTACTTCGTGCCCTTCGTGGCCCTGCTGTCGTTCTCTCTCGCTCTCGCTTTCGCTCGTCGTCGCTGTCGTTGTCGCCGTCATCTTCGACGTCGTCGTCGTCGTCGTCGTCGTCGTCGTCGTGGTCGATCCCCTGTCCGTCCCTCTTGGGGTCGGGTCGACGGTCCGCGGCCGCCCCGCCGATCAGCGCTGCCGCTGGCCAGACCGACGGTCCGCGGCCGCCCCGCCGCTTGCCTGGGCCCGGCCTGCAGGGAAGAAAGGTATACCCCCCAAAAAAGGGGTTCGATCGAAGACGAAGAGGGCAGGTATCGAGGGTTTGGGAAATACGCGTTATTGGACACTCGAGCATATAAGGGCGAACAGTATCAAACTTGTTATTATTATTCTTATTATTATTATCATTATTACTATTACTATTATTATTATTATTATTGTTATTAATATTATTAGTACTGTTATTATTATTGTTGTTGTTGGTGTTGTTGTTGCTGTTGTTGTTGTTTGCTTGCTTGCTTGTTGCCTGCTTGTTAGTTAGTTCGTTCGTTAGTTAGTTTGTTTGTTTGGTTGTTTGTTTCTTGTTGGAAAAGGTTGTTTTTCTTTCACAGAAGCCCTGGTCGCCCCAAGCCTGCAGCGAGCGGCGAGGTCGGTGGCCAAGGGAGCCTTCTCGCCGCCCGCCCATGCCTTTGCGGGCTTGCCGGGGCGAGTCGATCGGCAGACACTGGTCGTGGCTTGTGATCGTTCTCTTGTTCGTTGCTCTGCCGATCGGCGCGGGCCCTCGCACCCCCCTTCCCCCCCCCATGGATCGGGCCGGACGAAAGGGGGGGATTGGGAAAGGGGGGGGTACGAAATGTGCTGCATGAAGCTGGTTTCGGCCTCACCGAGGGGCTCATTCCTTGATACATGGCCGCCTCCAGCGCCGCGAGGCGCCAGGGAAATCAGCTACGTGAGCTGATTCTCACCCCCCCCCTTTGCTATCCCCCCCTTTCGCCCGACCCGAATGGAGCAGACATTGGCCGTTCTTGGCGCCTGTTCCAAGCAGGCGGTGCCTCCCCCACGGGGCGCGCTGCTGCACACGGTCGCGTCAAGCGGAGGTCCGGAGCCCACCATCATGGGGGGATGCCAGGTCCCCGGAGACGGGACGGGGTGGGCGTGGGTTGGCATCATAAGCTGGCCCACTACCCAAAAGGAGCATCGTGCTCCTGCGCCAGGACACAGGACCGCCCCGCTGACGGACCCAACTCATCCTCTCCGTTCATGGGCATCAGATATGTGCGAAGCAGCATGCTCTCCCCCCCCTCTTCCGCCCAATGTCGAGACGCCGAAGAAGAAAGCGTTCACCTCTCATAGGGGAGCAAAAAGTGGCATAAACATAAAAGCTCGGAGGTCCGCGCGGATTTCTCGGATCGGCGCTGAGCCCCCCCTCCCTGGCGCGCGGAGCGCGCCAGGGGCGGCGCCGGAGGCGCCGCCGGGAGGTCCCAGCGCCGATCCGAGAAATCCGGGCGGACCTCCGAGCTTTTTGTTCCCCTATCTCAGGAATCTCAAGGCATCGTCGTCGGCCCTGTGCTGTGTGGGTCCCGAGCGCGGCGGGCCTGAGGCCCTGGGGCGTCCCCGGAACCCGTCCTTTTTTTTCCTGGGCCGCCACCTGGTGGCGAGAAGCTTACCTGCCCCCTTCCCTCCAGGACTCGTGGCCTTTCTGCTAAGTCCCTCCTCCTCCCCCTCCTTCTCCCCTCCTCCTCCCCTCCTCCTCCTCCTCCTCCACCTCCTCCTCCTCCTCCTCCTCCTCCTCCCCCTCCTTCTCCTCCTCCTCCTCCTCCTCCTCCCCCTCCTTCCTCTCGTTATTCCTTGTATTGTGGGCCTCCCAAGACCCATCAGGGATCCCTCCTAGCTGGGGCTGGACGCGGCTGGAGCAAACTGTCCAGGACGGCGTCCTGGAGGGGTCCAGGGATTCGCCTTGAGCGGATATTTGTGGCCCTCCTCCTCGGAGGAGGTTTTGGGTATTCTTGGTGTGGTTCTTGACTTTCGGCATGCCTCGGGCTTGTTTTCTCCACCAGTTGCGCCTCGTTGGGGCTCTCTCCGCCGTCGACATTTCTCTTTCGTGACGTGGGCCCCAGGGGACCGGTTTCTCATCCCGAGTCGTTTCTGACGATCCTGTGGCTGGGAAGCGGATTCCCCGAAAGCGTGCAACAAATTGGCCGCCGCGTTTTTTTTTGTCGGCGACGCCCCGGGTCTGAGGGGAGCCCTCCGGGGAGTCCGGCCTCGCCCTGGGCGGCCTGGGGCCTCCCGACGATCAGGCCGAGGGTGGAGGCGCCAGACGCCTGGGCGTCGTGAGTCGTGGGGGAAGCACGGCGGCTGATCTCTTCAGAGGAGGAAGAGGTACCAACACCGCTAACCCCAGGAAGCATTTAAGAACCCCCCCCCCTCCGGCAAATCGATAACCCTTCCGCACCCTGGAAGCGTTACCTGGCACCAGGAGCCCTCCCCGTGTCCGTGTGCTAAAGCTATCGTTCGGTTATTTCGGCCCCTCGGAATATCGAATAAAAAAATGCGGTGCTACGATATCGCCGGGGGGTTTCTTAAATGCTTCCTGGGGTTACCCTTCCTCGTTTTCCCCCTTTTGGGTTTCCTGGGTGGCCCTCGTCGCCACCGCTGGAGTCGCCTCGAAATTCTGGCCCGAGCGCACCACAGGAGAGGTGGGTGGCGTAGCAGCATCGATACTTTTTAGTTTCCTCATCCTTGCTCTCGTTCGGACCGCGGGGCCCTCACGCTATGATTTGTTGCGAGCAATCCCGCGTAATGACGGGCTCCAGAGTTTCGGCCGTTTTTGCACCACGTCGCATATATGAGTTTCCCCGTTCGACGTGCGGAGGAAGATCACCATGAAGTGGAGTTTTCCACGGCGGTGGATGCCTGTATCAGGTCGGCTGTGCAGATCATGCGCCCATGTTTGGCCGCCGTGGGTAACTACGATGCTCCCCGCCTGTTTGGGACAATCGGCTCCCATGATGGCAAGCTTAATTTGATATCGGTCTTCTTCTGCTGACCCCTCACCGCCCTCATCCCTCCGGTGGAGGCCAATCCCTGGCCCTGCGTCTCCGAGTACGTCACCATTTGGCAGTACAAGGACGACGCGTCAGAAAAAATATCAGAGATGAGCAATACTGCATGTTCGGGAGCTGATCTACACGTGCATACAGATGCCTAGTAAACCAGCTTGATATCGACAAGGACGCTCGCTGTGGGACTAGGTCAACATTTGATTCGCATGTCTTCCGACAGCAGTCCTCCCGTCCATCATTGCATCTACTCGTCCATTCATCCCCTCCTGCCCAAGTCCATACGGTCACCCATCTAAAACGCAGTCGATTTGGTTTCTCCTCTGGTGGACAATCCATCCGCAAATTGATCCACAACTGAGTGCAACTCGACCTGCTGTAGTTTCAAAGTCGATGCACCGTTGACTTTCACCAGAAGCTACGACTCCTTGGCGAGTTGCCTTGACCAGGGAAGTGTAGGGAAAACATGTGACACAACCAGTAAGTTCACCCGCCTTATTATCTGCGCAAGCCCCTCGTCGCATGATCTTCGGTAAAGTGAAGGGTATCCCGTGTGTGACAGCAGAGTGGACCGGCTACGCCTGGGGTAAGCCGTGAAGGGTTTTGCTTCTTGAGGCCACGTTGGGGCTCTGTTAGGACCCTTCTGGGAGCCTTTGAGGCTCTCTTGGGACTATCTTCGGAGCCTCGCGGGTCTTTCGGAACCATCATGCAGGATCCGTTGTTAGACGACGCATTTGTCTCGCGACGTGGCCCCGGAGGATCTCGGCCTCTTCCCGGGGATTGGCGATTTCTGTTGAGTCGTCGTTTTGCAGTCCCAGGGACGGAAATCGGGTAGTTGTTGTATTACTTTGTATCTTCAGGATGATCATCAGCCCCGCGCAGAGGAGGGTGAGGGGAGGGGGGAGGGCTTCTTTGAAGAACCCCTGCTTCTCAGGAGGCGCGGGCCTTTTCTATAGATGTAAGGCCGGCGCCTTCTAAGAAGCAGCCTCCTTCTAAGAAGCCCTCCCCCCTCCCTCCACCCCCTTGTGCGCGCCGCCAAGATAATCTGCAATACTGTTCGGGGGTGGACAGACCTCCTACCCTGGCACATTCATTGGCGAATTGGCTGTCTTCGGTTTTTGAGAGGGCGTCGCGGCCGTCATTCTTGCGGGTCCAGGTCCGTCGGTCTCGGTCCTAGGCCGTTTTCATTAAATGGAGGTTAAATATCGCAATATCGCAATAAATGGAGGTTACATGGGAGGTTCATGGGAGGTTAAATATTCAAATGGAGGTTAAAGGGGAGGTGTGTCCACCGCCGAAGTGTCGCAAGCGAAGGCCTGGGCCCGCCCGCAGACGCGTCCAGGGAGGCGGCAGAGGGGGAGCTTTCTGTAAGGAGGAGGGCTGGCCTTCGAGGGGGGCGAGGGCGAGCGAAAGAGCAGAGCGGTCGAGGGGTCGATGGGGGAGGAGCAGCAGCAGCAGGAGGGTGATGACCAGAAGGGGGGAGACACACACACACACACACACGCACACGCACACGCACACGCACACGCACACGCACACGCACACGCACACGCACACGCACACGCACACGCACACGCACACGCACACGCACACGCACACGCACACGCACACGCACACGCACACGCACACGCACACGCACACGCACACTCACACGCACACGCACACGCACGCACACGCACACGCACTCACGCACACGCACACGCACACGCACACGCACACGCACACGCACACGCACACGCACACGCACACGCACACGCACACGCACACGCACACGCACACGCACACGCACACGCACACGCACACGCACACGCACACGCACACGCACGCACACGCACATGCACACGCACACGCACACGCACCGGTGCACTCGCGCACCCTCGCACCCGCGCACCCGCGCACGCGCACGCGCCCGCGCACGCGCACCCGCACGCGCACCGCGCACCGCGCACCGCGCACGGCGCACGGCGCACGGCGCACGGCGCTCCGCGCACGCGCACGCGCACCGCGCACCCGCACGCGCACGCGCACCGCGCACGCACGCGCACGCGCACGCGCACGCGCACGCGCACGCGCACGCGCACGCGCACGCGCACGCGCACGCGCACGCGC
>CAUYUJ010020848.1:70542-75542 GCA_963575745.1 Prorocentrum cordatum
TGGGAAGGACAGGCGAGGAGAGGGGCGACTAGGAGCGCGGCAGAGAAGGAGCAAGAGGAGGAGAGAAGGAGGAGGCGGTGACAGAGGAGGGGGAGGGCCAACATGATCCCACCACTCTCCCCTCCTCCTCCTCCGCCTCCTCCTCTTTCTCCTCCTCCTCCTCCTCCGACTCCTCCTTCTCGTCCTCCTCCTCCGACTCCTCCTTCTCGTCCTCCTCGTCCTCGGAAGGGAAAGGGGGAGGAGGCGGCGGCAGACGATGAGGAGGGTGCGGAGATATCACCTCGAGGACGACACGTCGCTGTACGTGGACTGCCAGGAGGAGACCATCCGTGAGGATCCCGACCACAAGGCGGGGGCCTCGGGAGCCGGTGTGGCGAAGAAGCTGGAGACCTGCCCCCCGTTCCCTGCCCCTCTCGGGACACAGACGGAAGTAGTTGGACGAGGAGGAGGAGGAGAAGGCAGAGGATGATGATGATGATGATGATGATGATGATGATGATGATGATGATGATGATGATGATGCTGATGCTGATGCTGATGATGATGATGATGATGATGATGATGATGATGTTGATGCTGATGCTGATGCTGATGCTGATGCTGATGCTGATGATGATGATGATGATGATGATGATGATGATGATGAGGAGGAGGAGGAGGAGGAGGAGGATGAGGAGGATAGAGGAGGGCTATGATTATGGTGGACTATGCCGTGTCGCAGCACGGGCGAAGCCTGCTCGGGGCCCTGGCGAAGTAAGTTGTCCGACGAGCAGCAGCCGACGACGCCTGGGTCCAGGCTGAGCCTCAGGCCGTCCTGCGCCCTGTGCCCCTGCCTCCGCGCGTGCCCAGTGCAGGTCGTGTGCGGCTGCCGCGACGGGGTGATTGCATCTCTGGCTTTTTTGGAGGGGTTCCCCGCTGCTCTTCGTGGCTGAGCGCTCCACCTGGAGACGTTCGTGATGGGCCTGTTTTCCACCACCACCGCCACCGCCACCACCATAAGTTGGAGGGGGAGGAGGAGGAGGCGGACGACGAAGAGGAGGAGGAGGAGGAGGAGGAGGCGGACGACGCAGAGGAGGAGGAGGAGCAGGAAGAGGAGGAGGAGGACCAGTGTAAAAAACCCTTGAGTCATCAACGATGTTGGAATGAACTCACCCTCCAAGCTCCCTCTCCATAGGCCCCATACAACGGTTCATGTCCATTGAGGGAATTGCCGAAGGCGCGGCGCTCAGGCGAGAGCCACATTTTGAAACGGAGCCGCCTTCAATCCGTGAAGCTCTTGCAAATTTCTAAAACGAATGTGCGCGGCGCTAAGGCGAGAGCCACATTTTGAAAACGGCCCACCCTCCATCCGTGAAGCTGTAGTCACTTGTTAAGCTCCAGAGTCATAAATGGTAAGGAAGTCTGAGGCGGAACACCCGGCCCGCCCGAAAAGCTGGCCTCGGGGTGCGACAGGGAGAAGTGATCTATGCGGAGAAGGAATGGAGGTGGAGGAGGAGGAGGTGGTGGTGGAGGAGGAGGAGGAGGAGGAGGAGGACCCCCTCCCCCTCCAACTTATGGTGGTGGTGGTGGTGGAAAGCAGGCCCATCAGTTCTCCGTGATGGGAATATCCAGGGGGGGCTTGGTCCCTTGGCGAATGGGCCCTCGTTCTTGTGACCGTGCTTCGGCCTGCATCTGATCAGGACGGCACGTGGTGGCTGCGCTGGTGGTTCAGCAGCACCGAAATCACCAGTCTAGGGCCTCGAGAAGCCTGAGATCGGTCTGCTACTCGAGCCATGGTCGAACCACTGTTCGCATTCTGCCAGGCTGGGCACCCTCGTTTTTCGCTTGCTGGGGCCAGGCTGGGCACACACACCTTCTTTTCGCCTGCTTCTGGCCTCTACCCCAGCTGCTGGGCCAGGCCAGGCTGGGCCCAGCTGGGCTGGGCACGCGCGGCAGGGGCAGTCCGCACGGCCGCTCGAGCTGTCGGGGGCGCTCGACAAACTAGCTGTCCAGCAGCACGGGAGGGAGGAGAAGCGGCCGCGGAAGAGAAGGCTGGGCACACACGCAGTGTGTTGATCTCTGCTTTGCAGCTGGGCGCGCTGCCTGTCTTGCCGCACGTGCCGATCCCGGCGTTCCAACTGAGGGTGCCTGCGGCCTGCTCGCGCTGGCAGCCGTTGCGGCCGATGCCTGCCGCGTCGCCCGCTGCTGACGCCTGTTGCCTGCGATTGCCGCCAGAGGCCGCTGCCACTGCCTGTCGTTTGGCATTGGCAGCCACTGCTGCTTCTGCCTGCCTTGTCGCACGCGCTGATCCCAGAGCTGTAGCTGAGGGTGCCTGCAGCCTTCTCGCAATGCCAGCCTCCGCTGCCAGTGCCTGTCGCGTCGCACGGTGACTGATGACGCATGCTGTCTACCTGCGCTGCCAACCACCGCTACCACTGCCTGCTTTCTCTTGTCTGCCACTGCTGCCACTGGCTGCCTCGTCGCACGCGCTGATTCCGGGGTTATAGCTGAGGGTACCTGCTATCTTCTCGCAGTGCCAGCCTCCAATGCCACTGCCTGCCTTGTCGGACTCGCTGACTCCACCGTTGTAGCTGATAGTGCCTGCAACTCTCTCGCAATGCCAGCCTCCGCTTCCACTGTCTGCCTTGTCGTCGGACTTGCTGCCACTGCCTGATCCTTACCGCCTCGGCTCGCAGGACCTGCTGCCACTGCCTGATCCTTGTCTCCTCGGCCGAGCCACGCCGTCCTTGACGCGCGAGCTGATCTCAGCGGGGGAACTGATGATGCTAAGCTCGGGCGCCACCTCGCTCTGGCAGAACATGCTGCCGTGGTTGTCCTCCTTCGCCACTGGCCAGGCCCGGTCTTCGCCGCCTGGCGCAACTCCGTGTCTGGCCGTCTAGTCCTATCGCTCTATGTGACGACGTTGGGCTCCGCTGTTTCTGATGGCTCGTGGTGGCAGTGGCATTCTTAAGCTTGCCGCCGCAACTCAAGGAGGAGGAGGAGGATCAGTTGGTGGAGGAGGAGAAGGAGAGGAGAAGAAGTAGGAGGAAGAGGAGGAGGAGGAGGAGGAGGAGGAGGAGGAGGAGGAGGAGGGGGACAGTGGGTTGGCAGAGGAGGAGGACGAGGACCACGACGAGGGGCGGAGGTGTGATCGTTTTCGACGTCGCTTGTCGGGCCCTCTGATGCCTCTGGAGACTTCCAGGGCCAAAGATCTCACTTGGTGCGAAAGATCACGCGGACGTATTCTTCACATGCTCCGTCGGACCCCGGGGGGTTGTATCCAGGCCTGGGAGACCATGTCACAGCGAGCAGGGACGACGAGCATGCGATAGAGACGCGGTCGAGAGCTCCGTTGGCAGGGGCCAGCGACTCGAAACAGTCAAGGCGCCGGAGGTCTGGGAAACCAGAGGCAGTCGGGAGCTTAGTGGGCCCTGGAAACGACAGGGCCGTTTTTTTACCGGTTCCGTTTTGCTGTTTTTTGTCGGTTCCGACGCCGTTTTTTTACCGGTTCTGTCGCCGTTATTTGACCGGTTTCGGCTCCAGTTCCAATCCTGGAGCCGTTTTTTTGCCGTTTCCGGTCGCCGTTCTTTTGCCGTTTGGAAACGGTGAAAAAAACGGCCCTGCCGTTTCCGGGGCCCACAAAGGTCAGGAGTGTGAGGAGGGAGGGGGAGGAGGAAATGGGAGCCGAGATGTTGGTGTTTTTTTGGTTGGAGGGGGGGATGGCTTGACGGTGCGAGTATGGTCCTCCGGGGGAGGGGAGGGAGGAGGAAGGAAGAGGACGAGGATGAGGAGGAGGAGGAGGATAACATTGAGGAGGAGGAGGAGGCGGAGGAGGAGGAAGACATTGGCGAGCATGAAAAGGAGGTGGCGGAGTTGGAGGATGAGGTCAGGCGGCGGTAAAGGAGGAGGAGGAGGAGGAGGAGGAGGAGGAGGAGGAGGAGGAGCGTGAGGTGGAGCGCCCGTGCGAGTGACCCATAGGCATCTAGGAGAAGGACGACAACAATGATGAGGGGAGGAGCCCTCCACCACACGTGAGCTCCCAGGCCCCAATAAAGGGACTGTTCCGGCTCTGCAAATACTCCGGTGGGCTCCCGCTTGACCTCCAGACGAACGTGCGCCGCTTCAAGGCGGCGTCGAATTACATGCAGGCTGCCCTGGCGTACTTCGGCATGAGGTCCAAGAGGAACAGACAGCACAAACAAACATTCGGAGCTCCTCACGGATTTCTTGGATCGGCGCTGGGACCTTCTGACGGCGCCTCCAGCGCCGCCCCCGACGCGCTCCGCGCAACAGGGAGGGGGGTGCCATCGTATATCCAAGAAGGCGCGCTGACCTCCGAAAGTTTATGTTTGTGCAGTGCTTCCCTTCTCTATGAGGGGCTTCTCCCTGCAACACATCCTGGAGGGATCCATGGTCGTGCACACGACCTCCGCGGACGGCCAGGGCCGGACCGGCGCGGGCACGCAGTACATCCTCACCAGGCAGGTCAGCGTCCCGCCGACCCACTGGATGAGGGCGCCTGACACCGCCAGGAGAGCCGTGGTGACCAGATAGAGCCAGCCAGCCTCTGTTAGAGCTGGCGGCGAGCAAAACGGGGGCTGGGAGATGGGGGGTCGCTCAGAGGAGGAACATGCACCGCTGCCGCTACCCTCTCCTCGTCGCCACGGGGGGATCCGCCTCGAAGTCCTAGTCAGAACGCGCCCCAGGAGGAGTTCGTGGAGTATCGGTTATAGCCAGGACCCCAGGTAAGGGGACTCGGTTAGTGGTAGGGCCCTGGAGCCTTTGACTTGGCCAGAATCACTCAACCAGGTCTGCCGTAGCTGGTGTTTTTCGGGTGACGGCAGCTCTGGTTAGTGGAACGGGGCGGGGGGGCGTCCCCCAGTACACATCACTAAACCAGGTCCCACTAAACCCAGTTCTGCCAACGCCCGAGAGTAGCGGTATCGGTATCTTCCGGCTCCCTCAGTCGCCCTCCGAAGAGGCAGGGGGGACCTGCAGAGGGGCCTCGGGGCTCCATCCAC
>CAUYUJ010020848.1:78042-88042 GCA_963575745.1 Prorocentrum cordatum
GGTGCGGGCCGGGCGGGCGGAAGCCCGCGAACATGGCGGGCTCTCGCATTGGATATGGATAAAGATCTGGCCCCACAAGGTTATATTTTTACTCATATCCAGTGCGCCTCGGCCTGGCGACACCCCTTCCCAAAAAGTCCAAGACGCTCTGGATATGGATATACGTATCGCCCGCAGCCTCGGCCGCAGCTCCCGGGATGACGCGAGCCTTCAGAAGTCGGGCCTGTCCCTCTACAGGGGGGAACGTTCAAGCATAGCAAAAACAAAGAGTCCGGGGGCGATTTTTCTGGCATGTCGTGAAACATTTTGGACCATTCTTTGGGTATTGTTGATTTTTCGTCCAAAAGTCGGGACGACCGCGCCTCGGATTTTGACGAGGAGGAGTTTCGTGGGACGTCTGCAGCGGGAGGCCTCGTCAAAATGCAGGCGCGGCCTCGTCATTTTTTTGACGACCTCGTCGGGGATTTCCGAGTCCCCCGTACCCGGGTCTTACGTCTCCCCGACAAAAGAGCCGCCTGTAGGCGGCCCCCTGTTCTGCCACGCCGCCACCCCGCGCTGCCGGGCCTGCACTGGCTAGTGGGTCTGCCATACGCCGGCCAAATGGTGTCCACACTCAAGTCGGGCCTGTCCCCCTACAGGAGGAATATTCAAAAATAGAAAAAAAAGTCTGGGGACGACTTTTTGACTATTCATGGCCATTTGGGATCATTTTTTGACTATTTTCAATTTTTCGTCCAAAAGCCGCCTGTAGGCCCGACCTCGCGCCAGCCCGCTCTCCCGCCCGCCGTGGCGCGGAGGTCGCCCGCGTCTGCGGCAGGCCGCACGGCCCTCGGAGCTGCAGGCGCGGGCGGGCCTCCCACGGGAGCGCCGCCGGGGGGCGCCGAGGCAGGGGAGGGGCCGGGCCCCTCCTCCTCCTCCTCCTCCTCCTCCTCCTCCTCCTCCTCCTCCACCTCCTCCTCACCCCCCCTCCTTCCTCCCCTTCCTCCCTCCTCCCTCCGCCCACCTCCCTCCTCCCTCCTCCCTCCTCCTCCTCCTCCTCCTCCTCCTCCTCCTCCTCCTCCTCCTCCTCCGGTCTTTGCTCTTTCATCTGCTCGGGCATCTCGACTCGGCAGGGGCATTACCAGCCTCGAACGTATCCCTATCCCTAAGATTGGCACGCCAAAAGGCGATGACGCTCTCAGGGATTCGCCCTCAAAAAGGAATGGAATCCCTGAGATTTGCATCGTGATAGGGGAGGTGCCCAGCATAATTAGGGATAGGGATGTGTTCCAGGCTGGTAGGGGCAGAGAGGAGGGGGGGGGAGGCGACGAACGAACAACACACACCCATACCCATGGGGAGGTCGGAGGGAGAAGGGCTGGCTATCTAGTATGGATGCGGGTTGTCGGACCCCTGGGAAGGCTCCTGTGCGAGCGGGGACCCCCATCCGACAGCACGCACCCATAGCTCATTCCGTCCCCCCTATGGGTCTGGGTGCGTGTTGATCGTTCGTCAGGAAGGGGGGGGGGGGGGGGGGCGTCGCTCCTCGCAGCACAGCCGGGGGGGGGGAGCGTCGCTCCTCGCAGCGCGGGCGCACGAGAAGAGAAGAGGAGCCAGCCCGCTGACTGGTGCCGCGCGTGGCCTCTTGTTGTGGCCGTGGGGGGGGACGCACTGGAGTCCTGACGGGAGATTGGTCAGAAGTCTGGAGCGCGGAACTACTGGTCGCAGGGGATACAGCCGGGGCCCTGAAGAAGGAGCCCTTTTCGTTGGGGAGGGGCTCGGTGTTCCTTGATTGTTCGACAGTTTGCCTTCTGTTTTCCTGAGGTTTTCCACGGGAAATCGAAGTTCAACTTATGGGAGAAAGGGGCCCCGTTCCTTTTAGGGTTCCTTAGGTCAACGCCCCGACTGTACTGGGTTTCTGTCGTCCCACGATCGGAGGAATCAGCCCAATACCGTGGCATCTATCTTCGGCTCCCTGCGATCCTCCGATCATCATGCTGCGACGGGGTCCTGCCTTTCTAGAGTCCGGGGCTGACGTGACCAGAGCTTCTCACCCCGCAGCTGGGGCTGCGCAGACACGGTGGGGAACTCAGGGATGCGCCCCAAGGGGGGGGCTTCAGTAGGCACACCAGATTAGGAGGTCGACCTGCCATCATGTACCCGACGGAGGTTTCTTGCCCACGGACTCCAGGGCAACCTAGAATCCTCAAAGACCAACAAACATCATGCCCTTGTCTTCGTCTAGCAAGAAATCTTACCGTATGTGTCTACTGTGTTCGGGCCCGCACCTGCCGAGGATTGACGCGCCCGCCCTGCTACCTTGTCGAATATCCCTGCACAGTCGTGGATTGGGGTCGCCAACCCCCGTTGGACGGGGACGGCTCTCTCTCTCTCTCTCTCACACGGCGGGGCGTCTCTATGCAACATCACTCGCAACTGAGAACATCTGAGCATCTGCAGCATCCGAATATATGCTCATCGGAACTTCTGGAATTGGGCGGCTGGTTTGTCATCATCGTTCCCCTCTGGAGGCCAATTCCGGACCTCGAACGAGACGGCGCACTGGCAACCTACAAATGCGCACATATTTCTGTTCTGCCGCAGCGCTGGCGCTCGCACAGCGAGGGTCGGCCGAGGGCTGTGTACGCGATGGCGGATCACCAGAACGGGGGGCCATGACAAAGTTCGGCAACGCGCAGAGGGGGGTAGGGGGAGGGGGGTAGGCGTTTTAGAAGCACCCCTGCTTCTTCGAGGGCGCGGGCCTTCTCTCCAGACGCAGGGCCGAGGCCCTCTAAGAAGCAGGGCGCTTCTAAGAAGCCTTCCCCCCTCCCCCTACCCCCTCTTTCAGAGCCCCGAATCATCAGGGGTAACTCGGGTCAGGGCTAACTCGGGTTCCTTTTTCGGGAATCCAAACCCGAGTTACCCCGGACCCGAGTTGCCCCGGATAACTCGGGCGTCCAGAGCCCCACATCATCAGGGGTAACTCGGGTCAGGGCTAACTCGGGTTCCTTTTTCGGGAATCCAAACCCGAGTTACCCCGGACCCGAGTTGCCCCGGATAACTCGGGCGCCCAACTCTTGCGCGCCGCCCAAAAGTAGCGCCTGCGATCCACGAGAAGGATAGACCGAAGCATGCGAGCGTGCGGGCGGGAAGCGCTGGCTGCCTGCGGAAGAGGGGGGGCGGAGCGACGGCCGCGCGCCGAGGGGAGGGGAGCACCACGGCGCCAACCTCGCAGAGCGGATCGCGCTCGGAACACGATGGGGTGGGCTCGGGGGGGTCCTGGAGATGTCGTTATGGATTTCGAGGTGACTTTCGCGCGGATTTTTTGGGCCAGGAAGGAAGACTGAACAACAATCCACGCGAAATTCACTTCGTTTTTCACGCGCCGCTTCGGGCGGAAATCCATGCAGAAATCGGGGGGGTCCTGGAGATTTCGTTCCGGATTTCGAGGTGACTTTCGCGCGGATCTTTCTCGTGGGCGGAAAAGAGGGGGGTGATGACTAGGGGGGGGGGTGGATATCATGGCGCCGGCCATGATGTCTCCGCAGATGTCATGGCGCCTCTTCTTATTTCATTACGTCCCAGGCCCCCCCCGCTGGGCCGCGCACATGCCGCCAGTCATGATTTGCACCCCCCCCTCTTGGACACCCCCCTCTTGGCCGCTCCCGATTTTTGGGCCAGGAAGGAAGACTGAACAACAATCCACGCGAAATTCACTTCGTTTTTCACGCGCCGCTTCGGGCGGAAATCCATGCAGAAATCCGCTGCAGCACGTCTGCAAGGCCGGTGCAATGGGGAGTATCGAAGTCCTTGGAAAGTCTTGTGGGCGCTTTTGCTGGGGCCTCCAGGCCTCGAGAGGCCTCTTTGGGGACCTCACTTCCCGAGACCTCCCGATGCTTCTGGAGCGCCCCAGAGATACAGGCTTCGGAAGAGATTAGCGAACACATGCCGCATTCATCTGTCCATCCTCCCCCCAATGATCAATGTTGCCGGTGGGTCGAACGAGCTGCATTTTGACCGCAATCTTCCCCGCGCGTGCCAACTTCGAGTCTGGGGGAACGGGGGAGTCTCCACTCATTGTTTCCCTCTGCCGTAATGGAGGATGACGATTAATAAATGACCGGGGGTTGTGTTCACGCGGCGGCGACCGGGATGACGATTTGAAAAATCCGGCCGCGGGCTGGAAAACTATGTTTTTTTTTTATCGTTCTCCTCCAGTCAGAAATTTGTGCAGAAATCGCAGAACACTATGTTTTTGATCGTTCTTTCATTTTTTATCAATCGTCATCCCGCATTACAGTTGGGGCGCTGAAGAAGGAACTTTTTCCGTTGGGGAGGGGCTCGGTGTTTCTTGATGGTTTTGCAGCTTGTCCTGGGGTTTCCTAAGGTTTCCCATGCGAAATCAAAGTTTAACTTACGGGACAAAGGGGCCTCGTTCCTTATTTAGGGGTCCTTAGGTCAACGCCCCGACTGTACTGGGTTTCTGTCGTCCCACAATCGGGGGAATCAGCCCAATATCGTGGCATCTATCTTCGACTCCCTGCGATCATCCGTTCGTTCTGCTGCGACGGGGTCCTGCCTTTCTAGAATCCGGGGCTGACGTGACTGGAGCTTCCCACCCCGCAGCTCAAATCGTTCTCTCCCGTTTTTTAATAATCGTCATCCCGCATTAGGGCCAGCGCTTCCCGTGACTTCGGGCCCTGGAGGCCCCCGAGATGCCCCCATGACGACGCGCGTCCGAGGGCAGCCCGCGGCGCAGAGCGCGAGGGCCTCCGGCGCCCGCGTCGCGGGCGTGAGTCACGCCGTCGGCGGGGCGAGGTCGGGCCCTGACGCTTCCAGCCCTGCTTTGGGGGGCCAGGCCTCTCCTCCTCCTCCTCCTCCTCCCTCCTCCTCCTCCCCCTCCTCCTCCTCCCTCCTCCTCCTCCTCCTTCTCCTCCTCCTCCTCCTCCTCCTCCTCCTCCTCCTCCCCCTCCTCCTCCTCCTTCTCGTCGAGGGCCGTTTCTGATTTCTGGACGGCCACTTGCCTCCGAAGAGCGGGAGAAGCGCTGGCAGCCTGCGGGCATAGAACCGGAGCAATGCGGTGATCGACTACAGGACTGATTCACCCCTGCTTTTCCCGTGGATTCCACGACACATGCGACGTTTTTCTTGTAGATTCGACGAGGAACTCAAATTTGGGGTCCGTAAATCAATCCTGTAGTCGATTCCCTACTCGATAAACGAATCATTAGCCCTGACATCCGACGAGCCGAGTTTTTCGGTGCGCGGCGCCAGGGAGGTCCCGACCCTTCCCAAGGGGCAGTGTTTCGTCCTGGGCGCCCTTGCTTGATGGCCCCCCTGTGGCAAGAATTCAGCAAGAGAAGAAACACACAGCCACAAAGAACCGCCAAAGGTCTTTGGTTTTGGTCCCCCCCTTTTTCTGTCGGCGGTGAAGAGGACTCGCCCTAAAACCTCCTCCTCTTCCTTATCCTCCTCCGTAGTCCCAGTCGCAATCTTAGTCGTGGCTGACGTCGTCGTTGTTGCTCGGCGGGTGCCGCGGAACAAAATCATGAGTTACACCCTAATGGGGGGTTCCCAGTCCTTCACTACGGCCGCCGAAACATAATTACTTACCCCCTATTGGGGCGGGTTTTTAAAGAGCTCTCAGGGTTAAGCGTCGATTCCCAGGGAAATATACATAGGACACATGGGAGGTGGATGGGAAGACGAACATCCAGACAATGTGTCAACTGTCATATCTCGAAGAAGAAAAAACGCTATAAACATAAAGTTTTGGCGCTCCGCGCGGATTTCTTGTCTCCGCCCTGGGGCCCCGCCTGGCGACGCCTCCGGCGCCGCCGCTGGCGCGCTCCGCGCGCCAGGGAGGGGGGTCCGGCGCAGATCCTAGGAATCCGCGCGGAGCGCCAACATTTTATATGTTTACAGCGTTTTTTCTTGTTTCTCTAATATCGGGAATCCCGGGACCTGCGTCTACTTATTTTTGTGCCCGTGCGGTCTTTCGGAAAACATGACGGAGGTCTGAGGCCAGGAAGAGCACCAGCCAAGGAACCTTGGCATTGCAAAGCGCCCACCTTCGCGGCCCCGAGCAGCTCTACCCTTGGGGGCCACGATGGGCCAACGATTTCGGTTGAAGAAGAAATAACGGCATAAGCTTGCACTTTCGACGGTCCGCGCGGATTCCTCCAGCGCCGCCCCTGCCGCGATCCGCGCGCCTGGAAAGGGGGGTCGACCGTAGATCAAAGAAATCCGCGCGGGCCGTCGAAAGTTTATGCTTGCGCAGTTTTTTCTTCCTCTGTTCGGGGGCTGGCATCCCTCACCAGACGTTTGATGAATTACGCTTGGAAGCTCCTTGTTAGCGAGTCGCTCTGCAGGTTCTGGCCCACCACGTTTCGGCGCGACACGCTATCCACGTCGCGATCCCCAGGCGTCAACGTCCCGAGCTTTTACCAGCCTCCCACCCCGTGGAGCGGAGCGACACGCTACCCATTCGCAACATAGCGTTTCGCGGGGGGCCGCCGCCGCGACACGCTAAGCAAAAGTTCCCGACGTTGCTGTAATCCTTCCAGACAAGCTGTGCATCGGGGAAACGTAAGACTCGCCGCAACTAGGGTTTGGTGACATTTTTTGACGGGCCCACTTTGAATTTTGACGGTGCAGTTTTCATGGGACGTCTGTAGCGGGAGCTCGCGCCAAGTTTCAGAGTGGGCCTCGTCATTTCCCTGACGGCCCCGTCAGGCCAACCCGAGTCCCGCGAACCCGAGTCTCTCAGGGACAGCGATCTGGGGGGACAGGCTTTTTTTCCTCGAACGTCCCAACCTGCGCGGCGGGAAGTGGCAATCAAATTACCCTAGTCCGGAACCCGAAAGTGAAACAAGAAGGCTGCAGCTGGGACTCAGGGGTCCGGCCTACCCCTGCCGGCTGCGGAGAGAGAGAGAGAGAGAGAGAGATCATCGCGACGCGGCGCTACTACGGCACTGCTGGGCGGAACCTCATCGCCGACGATCTGGGGGGACAGGCACAGGGGGGACACATCGACCCCCAACCGCCCATTGATCGCTCGATCGCCAGTAGGGGGCCGATCGCCCCAACCTGCCCAGGAACGTTCGGATTCGCTCTCTAGGGGGCCTGGCGCCGATCTGCCGGCGACGTCCCGGGGCATCGCCGATTCCAGGTCGATGTTCCCCCCCCCCCTCTCTGTGCCACTCCTCCCCTGCCTCTTTGCCCCTGAGAGCCTTCCGCCTCCCCGGCTTGCACCAAAAAATCGCGGCGGGAGGTCCTACCAGGCGCCAGCCGGGGCGCGCGCGCGCGCCGCGGTCGGGGGCCCTCGGCACGCCGAGGCGTGCGCGGCCATGCCGCTGCCGTTCTACAAGTTCGCGCTGGGCTGCCTGGGCTCGGCGGTGCCCATCTCCTTCTGGGTCTTCACCTCTGCCCAGGCCCCCCCCTTGCGCGCCGCCGGGGGCCCGCACGCCGGGTGGGGGTGCCGTCGGGGCCCTGAAGGAGGAACCCTTTTGGTTGGGGAGGGGCTCCGCGTTCCTTGAGTGTTTCACAGGGTTCCCTTATTGAGGGTTCCTTAATTAAATTAAAATTAGGGTTCCTGATTTCGGGTTCCTTATTTGGGGCTCATGGAAAAGAGGGGCCTCGTTCCTTATTTGGGGTTCCTTAGGTCAAGGCCCCGGCTGTATGAATCGAGGGGCGGGCGACGAACCTTCCGACGGAGCTTGCCCATCCCCGCACCTCCTCCTCCACGTCCCGCGATGTCCCGCGAGCTCCCGCGGTTCGAAGCGCCCTGGAGGTCTGTGCCCCGGGGCGCAGCACGGCGGCCGTCGGCCGCCGGCGGAGGAGGGGCAGGGGGAGGGCCGCTTCGTCGTCGTCACCTGCCTATCCCGGAGCGCTTTCGGCCAGGAGGGAGGGGAGAGGCGAAATCGGAAGGGGCCGCCGGAGGGGGAGGGCCGCTTCGTCGTCGTCGCCTGCCGATCCTGGAGCGCCTTCGGCCAGGAGGAAGGTCGGGCCGGACGAAAGGGGGGGATTGGGAAAGGGGGGGGGTACGAAATCTGCTGCATGCAGCTGGTTTCGGCCTCACCGAGGGGCCCATTCCTCGATACATAGCCGTCTCCGGCGCGGGAAAATCAGCTCCGTGAGCTGACTCTCAAGCCCCCCCTTTGCTATCCCCCCCTTTCGCCCGACCCGAGAAGAAGGGAGGAGGCGAACTCGGAAGGGAGGGCCCGTGGGGCCCTGCGCCGGCTGGCGGAGGGCCCGAGAGGGGCCCGAGGAGCCTTCCGGCTCGGCGGGGCCCCACCCGCCCCGGTGGGGCCGGGCGGAGCTCGGCCGCCGACGGCGGAGGCGGCGGGGCCCTCAGCTGCTGCGAGGGAGCGGCCCCCCGCCGCCCGCGCCTCCTCCGCCTCCGCTCCCAGACCCCCTCGAGCAATGAAAAAATCACGGCGGAAGGTTTTTCGCAGTCTTCGGCTCTGGGGGCCCTTGCCGGGCCTCGGGACCGTCAAAAAACGGCTCAGGATGAAAAGCCGGTCCCGGGGAACGGGTCGAAACCTCTGGGGGCCGACGTCATGAAAAAATCATGACGTCGGGGGTCTGGGCTCCGCGCGGCTCCGCGCGGCTCCGCGCCGCCCGGGCCTCCGCCGCGGCCGCGCGCGGGGGCGGCGCGCAGGGGATGGCGGGCAGGGGGCGGCGGGCGCCCGCCGGGGGGGCGGCGCGCCTCCCCCCGCCCACATGTCCGAGGAGGCCTCCGCGGAGCTCCGGAGCTCGCGCGCGCGGAGCACGCGTCCGCGGCCGCGCCCTCGCGCTCTTGGGCTCCGCCGGGGCGCGGTGCCGCCCGTGCGCGGTCGCGCGGGTGCGTCGCCGCGTCCCCCGCGGGGCGTCCGCGGGGAAGGGCGCCCCGCATGGGCGGGGTCGCGGCCCAGGGGCTGGGCCTGCGAGGCCGCGGGTACGGATAGCGGATAGGTTGCTCGCCCACGAGGCGACAGCGTTGTGGGGATCCTGCGGTGGTCTCCGTCTCGTGCTCTTGCCTCCCCTTCTCCCCGCGTGCCGCAGCGAGCTCCGCCCGTGCCCCAGCGTATCCCGCCCTCAGCTCGGAGATCCGAGGCGCCGCCGAGCGAGCCGCTGTCTTGATCCTGGCGCTTGCTTCCTAGCAGAGACCACGTCGTCTGGCTCATGGATTCCGACGTTGGGCCCCCGCCCAAATAGCCGCTCTCCATGCCCCCCCCCGCCCCGCTTGCTGTGCGCACCCTGTGCCTTCACCTTCCAGACCTTCCGCGCCGCAGCGGCGGCCGCCGCCGCGACCGCAGCGGCGGACTCGGCTGCCGCCGAGGCCACAGCGGCTGTCGCCGCGGCCGCGAAGCGGTCGCACTTGCGTGGCCTCCGTTTTGGGCTACCACGGAGTTCACTCTTCCTCCTCGTCCTTTCCTCTGCCTCTCTCCTCCTCGTGTCCGCTTCGCCTCACACTGTGTTTTAGTCGCATTGCGATTGGTGTCGCAATGCACGCTGCTGGGTGTGATGTGAGTCTTGGTGTTGGTTGCGTGCTGAACAACAAAAACTTGCCGCGCTGAAGGTTCGGAAGGGGGAGGCCAAGGGGCAGCCAGCCTGTAAGCTCGTGCCACACGGCTGCGGCACGCACTGAGCAGTCTGTCGCCGCGAGGGCAGACCAGAAGCTACTGGATGCCGCGAGCGGCCCTCCTGGGCCCTTCGCTGGCAGCTGAAGCCCGACGAAAGGGCCTCGAAATCGGCGGCCCCGGCTCCCCGACAGGCCCCCTGTCTGGCCTGGCAGGATGGGTCGACAGGAGACGCCTTCGGGGGAGCTGCGTCTCCCAGCCCAGGCAGGCGAGGCCTGCCCGACCCCCGGCGCCGGCCCTTCCTGGGCAGTCTTGTGCGTGTGCCAGGACGCCTTGGCCCAGCGCTTCTGCCGCGGGTGTGCGCTGCGAGAGGGCTGCGCTCGTCGGGGTGCTCCAAGGTGAGGGTGGTTCTCCCAGTGTTCGTCGCCGGCCAGGCGCTTCGCTCGCGCACGCTGTTG
>CAUYUJ010020848.1:93042-112434 GCA_963575745.1 Prorocentrum cordatum
CTTTTTTTTTTGTTCGCTGGCTATTTGGGAGTTTTTTTCAGCTTTTCTTCCGTCCACAACGATCCGCCTGTTCCTCTGCTGGTGGAGGACTACCCCAAAAACATGTGAAAAGCTAGTCGGGGGACGATCTCTTGTTAATCTCAGACGTTTGGGCTATTTTGGAGTTTTCCTGGGATTTGTTGCTGGCTATTTGGGATTTTATTTTTTCTTCGTCCACCATCCGCCTGTCCCTCTACTATTGGAGGAATATCCCAAAACACGTTAAAAGCTAGTCGGGGGACGACTTGTCTTGTTCATTTCATTTGTCTGGACTATTTTTGAGTTTTTTGTAGATTTTCTTATGGATCTTAGATTTTTTGTGGATCTTTTGGGGGTTCATTTTCATGTTTCGTCCGAAATCCGCCCGTCGGCGGCCCCCTGCCGCCGCTCCCGCCTCGGGCCGCCCCCCCCCCCCCCCAGGGCGCGCAGCTGGCCAGGGACGGGGACGCGCTGGAGCACGGGCACGGGGGCGCCGGCGCGCACCGGCCCGGGAGCTCAGGAGGGCCCCCTCCCCAGACCTCCTCGCGTCGTGAAAAAATCACGACGGGAGGTTTTTCGCCGTTTTCGGCCTCCGGGGGCCCTCGCCGGGCCTCGGGACCGTCAAAAAACGACTCAGGACGAAAAACCGGTCCCGGGGAATGGTCGCGCACCGGCCCGGGAGCTCAGGAGGGCCTCAGAGCTCGAGCCTCGAGCCTCGAAGCCTCGAAGCCTCGAGACCTCGAGAAGCCTCGAGAAGCCTCGCTCCTCGATCCTCGAAGCCTCGAGAAGCCTCGAAGCCTCGAAGCCTCGAAGCCTCGAAGCCTCGAGAAGCCTCGAAGCCTCGCCCGCGCACCGGCCTCGATCCTCGAAGCCCCGAGGAGCCTCGCTGGGGGAAGGCGGTGCGGGCGAAGCCGCCTGAGCGCCTGCAGAGAGCCAGGCTCCGAGCACGGGCACGGGGGCGCCGGCGCGCACCGGCCCGGGAGCTCAGAGGGCCCCCTCTCTGGACGCCCGAAATGGGTACGGAAAGAATGGGTCCAATGCCCAACAGCAAGTCCTGTTCATTTTGAGCAGGATTCGCTGTCCACGCCGCCGCGGCGTGTGTCCATTCGAGACAGAAGGCCGCCTGCCCAACAGCGGCCGCTGTTGGTTTGGGACAACATTTGTTGTTGGGCATTGTACTCGTTTTTTCCGTACCCATCTCGGGCGTCCAAACCCTCGCCTCGGGCGTTCGGCAGAGGGGGGGCGAAGTTATTTGCGCCCTCGAGGGGGCGAAGTGTTATTCGCGCTGCGCGCTTCGCGGTTCGGCTCCGATGCCTCCTTCTCCTCCTCTTTTCCCCTGGGAGGCGGCGCGAGAGCGCGGAGTTGGTCGCACTTCGCGCTTCGCGCAGCGCGAAGCGCGAAGCTGGGAGCCCTTGAGAATCGGCGGCGGGCGAGGGGGGGACTCGAGAAGGAGGGGGGCGGCAAAGAGGGGGGGCGGCAAAGAGGGGGGGTGGATATCATGGCGGGGGCCATGATATTTCCTCAGATGTCATGGCGCCTCTTCTTATTTCATGACGTCCCTGGCCCCCTCGCCTCGGGCGTTCGGCAAAGGGGGGGCGAGAATCGGCGGCGAGCGAGGGGGGGAAGCTGGGCGAGGGCTGCTAAAACCGCGGCTGCTAAAGCGGCCCTCCCGGAAGGAAAAGACAACTTCCCGGAATGAGGCGCGGCACGCGAAACAGGCAACGGGGTTCTTCCCGGACGAGGACAATTTCCCGGAGGTCGATTTTAGCGGCCACGGATTTAGCAGCCCTTGCCCGGCTTCCGAGAGGGTGGATATCATGGCGGGTGCCATGATATTTCCTCAGATGTCATGGCGCCTCTTCTTATTTCATGACGTCCCTGGCCCCCCCGCTGGGCCGCGCACATGCCGCCGGTCATGATTTGCACCCCCCCTCTTGCACATCCCCCTCTTAGCCGCTCCCGAGTAAAGGGGGGGCGATAATCGGCGGCGAGCGAGGGGGGGTACTAGCCGGCCGCTCTGCGGTTGATCGGGAGTTTCTGTATATAGAAGAAGGTGCGTGCGCTTGTTGGCGAGGGTGATGAGGTCCTCCTCCTCCTCCTCCTCCTCCTCCTCCTCCTCCTCCTCCATCCTTCTCTTGCCTCCGTCTGTCCTCCTCCACCCCGCAGCTCCATCATCTCCTCCTCCTCCTCCTCCTCCTCCTCCTCCTCCTCCTCCTCCTCCTCCTCCTCCTCCTCATTCCTCCTCTGGGCACCTCCCCCGGGGCGCGGATCCACCGGATCTGTCCGGATCTGTCCGGAAACGGTGCCGGATGCCGCTCTGGGCTCCTCTGGGCACCTCCCCCGGGGCCGGTTTTGTGAGGATGTCTCAAGCGAGGGCGCCGGTTTGGGATTCGTCACCGGATCCAGCGGATCCAGCGGATCTGTCCGGAAACGGTGCCGGAGGCCGCTCTGGGCTCCTCTGGGCACCTCCCCCGGGGCCGGTTTTGTGAGGATGTCTCAAGCGAGGGCGCCGGTTTGGGATTCGTCACCGGATCCAGCGGATCCAGCGGATCCACCGGATCTGTCCGGAAACGGTGCCGGAGGCCGCTCTGGGCTCCTCTGGGCACCGCCGGTTTGGGATTCGTCACCGGATCCAGCGGATCCAGCGGGTCCGGAAACGGTGCCGGAGGCCGCTCTGGGCTCCTCTGGGCACCTCCCCCGGGGCCGGTTTTGTGAGGATGTCTCAAGCGAGGGCGCCGGTTTGGGATTCGTCACCGGATCCAGCGGATCCAGCGGATCCACCGGATCTGTCCGGAAACGGTGCCGGAGGCCGCTCTGGGCTCCTCTGGGCACCTCCCCCGGGGCCGGTTTTGTGAGGATGTCTCAAGCGAGGGCGCCGGTTTGGGATTCGTCACCGGATCCAGCGGATCCAGCGGATCCACCGGATCTGTCCGGAAACGGTGCCGGAGGCCGCTCTGGGCTCCTCTGGGCACCTCCCCCGGGGCCGGTTTTGTGAGGATGTCTCAAGCGAGGGCGCCGGTTTGGGATTCGTCACCGGATCCAGCGGATCCAGCGGATCCACCGGATCTGTCCGGAAACGGTGCCGGAGGCCGCTCTGGGCTCCTCTGGGCACCTCCCCCGGGGCCGGTTTTGTGAGGATGTCTCAAGCGAGGGCGCCGGTTTGGGATTCGTCACCGGATCCCGGATCGGATCCAGCGGATCTGTCCGGAAACGGTGCCGGAGGCCGCTCTGGGCTCCTCTGGGCACCTCCCCCGGGGCCGGTTTTGTGAGGATGTCTCAAGCGAGGGCGCCGGTTTGGGATTCGTCACCGGATCCAGCGGATCCAGCGGATCCACCGGATCTGTCCGGAAACGGTGCCGGAGGCCGCTCTGGGCTCCTCTGGGCACCTCCCCCGGGGCCGGTTTTGTGAGGATGCCCAGAGGTTCTTGGGAGCTGGAATCTAGCTCCTGGAGCTATTTCGTTTTTGGTAGCTGAATTCTAGCTCCCAGGCAAAACTGTGTTTTTGGGTTTTTCGCTGTTTTTGAATTTTTGGACGTCGGTGCTATTAAGTTGCTTGCTTTGTGTTTCTTTCTTGTTATTTTTGATGTTTTCCTTTTTTTCTTAAGGCAATCAGTACGACAGTAACGGCGCCAGCCTCTGCACGTCGGCCGTTCCTTCGAACTGGCTGTGCAAGGGCTAGGAAACAGCATTCCGAAGTTATGCCTCCTTCCGCCTCCATGCTTTCCCAGGCAAATGTGCCCACAACGAAGATGTAGAGCGCGCCCCCTGTATGATCCAGGTCGGTTGACATGTTTTGAAGCAGGGGTGGGTATGTATATAAATGTATACATACACGCGTGGGGTGCACTTCCCCACCTGATGTTTGTTGTGTATGTGTTTCGTCACACAAGGTGATCCGCCGAAATCAGAACGTTCACGTCCGCGTGCGTGCCTTTCTCACCCCCCCTGGCGAGCACACCCCTCTCACGTTTCATGGCAACGGGTTCCGTCGCGACGGTCTTCTTTAGCATCGTTGCGTTTCTTCGCCCATGTCGGCACAACGCGCACGCAGCGTGGTCTTAAATTTCTATACCGACGGCTCCAGCAAACGGCGCCCACAACGCGACCATGCATCCGCACACCCCTCACGCGAAGACGAAATCGGTTGCAGCATGTCCGCCCCATGTCGGCGCACCGCTTGCACGCGTCGCGGCTTTTGGAAGCCATTTTCGGAGTAGCATTGGAGGAAGTCTCAGGTGGGAGCCCTTTCCTTGTGGGTAGAAAACAGGAGGAGGAGGAAAAGCAGGAGGAGAAGCAGGGGAAGGACGAGGAGGAGGAGGGGGAAGAGGAGGAGGAGCGGGAGCAGGAGCAGGAGCAGGAGGAGGAGGAGGAGGAGGGAGGAGCAGGAGGAGGAGGAGGAGGAGGAGGACGACGAACAAGTGTATCTACAGTGGTCGCTATTTTCGCGTTTGTCGACCTTTCGTCGTTACCCTTTTGTTGTTGTACCTCCTCCTCCCCCTTCTTCATCCGACGGGGAGCCCGTGTGTCAAAACCACATCGGGCTCGAAAAAAAAACCGCGAGGCACGGGGCATTTATAAAGCACATGCCCTTCCTCAGCGGCGAATTTCTCGCCGTCGAACACTCCCAGCGCCAGCACTTGCATGACGGACGGCAGTCCCCGTTTGATTTGCAGAGTTTCTGATGTTTGGTACGGGGTCCGTTGGAACCACATGGTTTCTTTTTCGGAGGCCGTTCGAGCGGGATATGTTTCTGCCCCATTTTTGTCTTTGTATTTTCCGTTCGAAGTCCGTTTCATAGTTTCCGTCGTTGTTTTTGTTTTCTCCACATCGCATTCGAAGTTCAGTTGCTAGGACTTCTCCAATGAAGGAGGCGTGCTCATCATCATCGCATGCCCAATCCCACGCGTTCTCGGACCACTGCATTTTCGCACCAGCTTTGACAGCCCCCCTCCCCTTTATCTCCCTGCTCCCCCTTCCCTGTCCTCCTCCTTCTCCTCCTCCTCCTTCTACTCTTCCACATCCTTTTCATCTTCCTCCTCCTTCTCCTTATCTTATTCCCCCTCCTCGTCCTCTGCTTCCGCCCTCTCCTTCGCTTCATCCCTCTTCCTCCTTCCTCCTCCCTTCTGTCCTCTTCCTCCTATTCTTCCTTCTTCCTCTCCTCCTCGTCGTCGTCGTCCTCCTCCTCCTCCTCCTCCTCTTCCTCCTCCCCCCTTTTCTCCTCCTCCACCACCTCGCATAGTCCTCGTCCATGTCATTCCTATCCTTCTCTTCCTCCTCAACCCTCTCCTTATTCCCCCTCCTCCTTTTCCCTCTGACTTCTCATCTTCCTCCTCGCGCTTCTCATCTTACTCCTCTCCTCATCCTCTTCCTCATCTTCGTCCTCCTCCTCCTCCTTCTCCTCTTCCCTCTCTCCTCCTCGTTCTCCTCCTTCTCCTCCTCCCTCTCTCCTCCTCGTCCTCCTCCTCATCCTCCGCCTCCCCATCCTTCTCCTTCTCATCCTCCCCCCTTTACTTTTCGAGAATTCGTTGTTGCCGTCCTAGCTCACACGCCCCTCCCGCCGTTCTCTGTCTTCTGACCTCCCCCCCTCCCTCCATGCCAGTGCCATCCGCATCAGTGAGTCGTCGCGAAGTTTAGTGACCATCGTCTCGCATCCTCGCCCTCATCGCCGTCGTTACCAGCAGAATCATTACCATCTATTGGCAGCCTCGCCGCCATCACAATCGTCGTTGCTTTCCCAATCAGAGAGGCAGTGGGTGGCATGCCCTTCACGCGTTTCGTTGCCCCCAAAGGAGTTCAACTGAATGCAATGACCAGCCCATGAATTGTGAGCTCATTTTGACACTCCCCTCACGCGGTGAGCGGCCGAGGCGGACCCAAGGAACCATGTATACTCCTACCTGGCGCCTGTGGCATTCGGCCATCGCCCTATGGCAGCGTTTTTCTGATATTGCATGTTTTGGATGGTGGCCTGGGGGGTCCGAAAACTTTCCTGGAGAAACCTGAAGTAAGTTTGGGTCTGGGCGAGGGGTGGGAGGGGGTCCCACGAACTGGACCGATTGCCTGTGAATACCCAGCGAGACACGCTCGCAGCCTCTCGATGCCAAGCCGCGGCAGTATTTCGTTACCAGAGGCTGGGGCTCAGACGGGGACGGCGGCAGCCATAGGATGTCATTAGGACGAGGGTGTATGGGGAGGCGGTACAGGCAAGGAACGTTATCGAGGGATAGACGGAGGACAGCGGAGGATGAGGACCCCCAACCTTAGCCATTTCGTTATTTGCTATTTGGGCTCTGATGGCTCTGCCAGTCCTTCACAGTGCAGCGAACCAGGAATCTCGGGTGACAATCGGTAACAAACGAATGCGTTCGAAAATGCTCGTCTCCCATGTCGATCGGTGAGACGTTTGACATATAGTCGCAAGGATCTTATTCAAGGACTCGTCTAAAAAACACGAGTAAAACTTTGGGTTACCATCGCGCTTCACGCGCAAGCACAAGTGAACCCATGCGTGATGTTTCGGCAACAGATCATGCCCACAATGTTTCATGAGCGTGTTGTGCCGCAAACAAAGAAACACAAGTCGCTCACACACTGGATCAGGGAGCTGGCGACCAGACGTGCTCACGATGGTCTGCCACTCCTCAAGGCATTCCCCTGCCCTACACATGATATCAATATTCGGAATTCGGCCATCCATCCTACGACAGAAATCAACTGCCCAAGTGACCAACACGCGCGTTTCACATCCCTTAGTTTTCAAATCTTGCGAAAACTGCGTGCCGAGCATCTTGTCCGTCAGGCGCTTTAGCCTGAGGCCAGGATCGACGTTCGTCCTAGCAAACCAAGCGTACATATCACTGTACACTCTCCTGCGACACAAATCGAAAACAGTGGATTGCGAACCTTCGAACTTCCAAGGGTTATGCAGCAGCGTGCTCCAGATTACACAACACACAAACTTCTGGTACACTCCGAGGTGCAAACAATGTAATATGTCTATGTGGAGATGCTCTGGGGTGATCCCCACGCGCTCACTGAACAAAGGATTCCTGTGCAACACTCGGTCGTCGAGCCGTCTGTGCTTATCGTATTTCGTTCTCCAAAAAACAACAGTAAGACCCTCGGGAGGTATTGGCGTTTCCTCGAATGCGGCAGTGTCCCATATGGAGTGGCCTGGTTCGAGCCTGTCTTTGGCTTTTAACCCCAACTCTGGAACATCTCGCTCAAGTATTTTTCCGAGTGATTTTTTCCGTTTGCAGTATTGCAGTTGGCCTTTTTCTGTTATCAATTTCTTAGTCTCTTCGTCCTTGATAACGATGACATGCTCGCAGGTCCGACACGATTCCTCATACCAGTTAGGAGGGTGATACCCCCAACCATGGCTTCCAGAAGTGACGCCTGTAAAGTCTAGCATAGTTTTTTTGTTCGCCTCGCAATACAAGCAAGGTGCATTGAACGATGACCAAGATGGAAATGCAAACGTGTTGGCGTATTCTGCCCAATCGCCTTTGACTTGCGTTAGCAAGTACCGTTTCTTCATCCGCGGGGCATCCATTGCGAGCTTGCCTAGGGCGGAATCGGGATCAAAATCTGTTCCATCCCATCTCTTCTCAGGGCGAGTGCCTTTTGCTGCAGCCTCGAACCCCCAAGCCAAACACATCAAAACTGGATACAGTGTGCAAAAGCCACGACAGCCACATTCGCAATGTTCGTTCTTTGACAATACACCCAAGAGGTGCCTTTTGCGAGACCTTAAACGATATATACAAAATCCGATGGCGGTCTCCGACTTGCCAGCTTGCGTCTGTTTCGAAAATCGCACCCCATCCAGATACAGTGCAATGGGCTCCACCTCTCTTTCGTCACCTTCAATATGACGGTGCACATGCTCACTGAACAAAGAGGACCATTCGTTGGAGTCTGATTTACCATCGTCCAATTCCGCATCATCGGTGGATTCGTGCTCGAGCAGTTCATGCAATGGAGCGAAAGGAATCGATCTCACTTCTCGCGATGTCTTTCGAATCTGAGGGGTCTCCACATGACAGAACTCTGGGATATTATCACTCCGCGGCAACACTGAACGCAAATGACGCATGTAGCTGCCCGATTGCTTACCAGGTTCCCATTTCCACGATGCCAGCCTATCACTCTTTAAACCTGCTTCAGATGCATAGTGTGACAGCACACAAAGATCGGTTGCGTTCAGCTTTGTTGATGCATACAGTCGAAGAATGAACTCTTCAAAATTCCACATAGCGTCGTCGATGTCATCACCGTCGTCTGGTGGGCCTTCTGGAGGGCCCTCATGTCCGATCGTCTCCCAGCTAGACTTCCTCTCAATCGGACTTGCTTGCGAATCTAAATCGTCCCATGGCGAGCGAGCATCTGGGTCCCACCGTGGACGTTTGCGCGAGCTCGAAGACATTGAGCCAACCAGAACCAAATGGCTTTGGTACGCACACACACACACGCGCACACACACACACACACCGATTGGCCTGTGGCCTCTGCTCTTTTGTTTGCAGCATCGTTGCCTCTCTTGGCAACGGGCTGGCTCAAGCACGATGCTTTGGGGTGCGAGGGGCACTGGGGGGTGCGCCAGGGCCCCCTAGGCGGCGCCCCGCGCGTAGGGCAGGCGTCGCCTCAGGGGCTACCTGGGTTGGCCGAAGCAAACCGAACGCACCCCGTGTCACCCATCGCACCCCTAATTTCTCCTCCTCTGGTTTTCGCGACGAGCGGACTCCATGAGCCCACGAGGGGCGGGCCCCCAGGGCCCCTCGAAGGGCCGAGCATGGCCGAGCAGGTCCCATGGAGGTTCCAGGGGGTGTGAAGGTCCCAGGGTGCTTTTCGCGTGTGGGATTTGCACAGGTGCATTGCAGCTCGCAGCTTACTGTTAGATGTCAATGACCGTCGGGCTCTTGTTGGGTTAGCGCCCCATCTATGGCTGGCATTAGGTTCAAAGTGTAAGCTGTCACTTGCTTCGTATTCCATTCGAAAAAAATCTGAGGAAGACGAGTTGGACGATGGGAGGACGATGAGGAGGACGATGAGGAGGCCTCACCGAAAGCCTGACGTCTACGCCCATGCTGTTTAACACTGTGGCGTTCATTTACAACGCATGGGGCATCATAGCATAGCAGTCACGTTTAGGGGGCCTTTTGGGGAACGCAGGAGGTTTGGCCCCAGATGGATCCGATATGTTCCTGAGCCCGATGTCATCAACATGTTCTTGAAGCGTAGATCTCCAGAGAACCATTCTTAGGAAGGGATGCCTCCCAAGGCGCGAGCACCCGACCACATAGCTTACAGAGGAGGAAGGAGCGTGGAGGAGAAAGCGACAGAAGGAATTACCAGGAAGGACACGCTCCTCTTTCTTCTGCAGAGAGTGGGGCAGCAGCAAGGGGACTGCAGGATCAGAAGGGCTGAGGGCGATGGAGACAGGATCAAGGAGCGATGAGTGACCATACCCTGTCTGCTACTTGGCCAGTGCAGGGAAGCAAGCACGGCGCGGGCCTTCGGAATGAAGATCGTGTCGAAATACGCCCCCCTCATCTTCTAACCTTCTGTCTTCCCTACCTTCATCCCTTTGGATGCCTAATCCTCCATCCTATCCCCTCTTTCCTCATCCCTCAACCTCCCTCTGCCCTCCTGCCCCCGAGTCTTTCTCCTCCACCTCCTCTTCCTCATCGCACTCCTCCTCCTCGTCCTCCTCCTCCTCCTCCTCAGTCATTGTTGTTCCCCTTTGCTTCGTCTCAGTCTGCACTGATTTCCTCAAGGTTTCTTTTATCTCGTCGTCGTCGTCTCCCAATCTTCCTTCTCTCCTTCCTTCGCTCATTCCCCGACTTTGGCAGCAACAGATCCAGATTTCGAGCTGGCGACCGCACAGGACTCGGCGCTGAGGGGGGCAGAGGGCCGAAGGAGGGAGGGAAGATGGATTGGCGGAGGGAGGAGGTGAAGGAGGAAGGCATGAGGATGCTGAGGGGGGATTCCAGGACTGAGGAGGGAGCGAGGAGGACACAAGCCGACTCCAGTGGCTCAAACTTCACAATTGGCGTGCTCAAATGATCATTTCACTGCAAAATCTGTCTTACTCATCTCGCAGATGTGATTTTGAGGCCTCCGAGGCTGTTTTGAAACTGACCCCTTTCTGACCCCTTCCTGACCGGTTCCTGACCCCTTCCTGACCCCCCCCGTCCTACCTGTGTTTTTACAGGGTTTCCTGCCTTTCTGACCCCTCTCTGACCGGTTCCAGACCGGTTCCTGACCCCTTCCTGACCCCCCCCCCCGCGAGAGGTCCGAGGGCCGTAAACGGTGTCCCAGGGCAAAAAAGTTTGAAGGAAGCGATCGAGAGCCTCGGGTTGGCCCAAATGTCTCCGAGAAGTGTGAAGGAGCATCTGACTGGCGTGACCTTCGTATTTTCGAGACCAGAGTTGTGATGTACAGCTTCAATCGGCTCTGCTGGCTTGCTTGCGCTGGGCGCCCCGTGGATTACCCGTACGGTCGCCCGCGCAACATGTTGCGAAAGCCTGTGGTGTGGCAGCTTGCTTCTGCAGGCACAGAAAAGATACATTGTCTACGCAGCGGTCGACGGATCTTCCCCATCCAACCGAAAGAGTCTCTGTGAAGCGCCTGCTGGAACGAGTGGCGCGTCGACTAGCTGACTGAAGCCCCCGATCGAAACAAAACACTCTCAGAACTAAAACTGGATCCAGAGAGTTTCGGGCCCCTTGAATTGGTCAGGCTTTCAGTCGACGCCCGTGAAAATTCGGATCGAGCTACCTATAGTGGTTTCCCCCATGTCTGCCATGGGCCCATCATTTAATTAAGACAGAAACCTCCCAAGCTGCTCAGCCTAGACGCAAACGATCGTGCATGGCGCTAGCCATCTCGTGCATGTTACGGATCTGCTTGGCCATCATGTTAATAGCCTCCAAGTCATTCTCAGCCTCAGCGCTCCGAGTGCAAATGACATGGACCTGATCCATGTCCACCTCGATCTCCTCCACATCGCCAGCAACCTTGGGTCCGAACACCTCGCTCGAGAGCATCATCTCTTTGTGATCTTCGACCATCTTCCTGAGCTGGCCTCCGAAGTCATCGACCTGCGCCCACTTGTACCTCGGGTCTGCTCCCCTGCCATCGCTGCCGCCGAATATCTTGGAGAGAAGGCCGTCAACCTGGTGCATCGCGGAGCTGTACTTCGTGAAGGTGTCCTCGGCCTTTTTCTGCAGGGCCTTGGTCGTCGTAGGTTGCTTGACCTTGGCCTTCTTCTTGGGCTGGGCTGACCCCTTGCCTTTCTCTCCTGACGGTGGGTTGCTCCTCGGGCGAACCGCTGGCTTGGTCACGGGCGCAGGCGTTGGTCCTGGTGAAGGGCGACCGCGCGGCCTCGCTGGCTGCATCGGTGTTTCTGCTGCTGCACCGCCACCGCCACCAGCTGCGGAACCCGAGCTCGAAGCTGCGGAACCCGAGCTCGAACGATCCTGAGGTTGGGGGAAGGCTGAGAAATGTAGAGGAGGAGGAGGGATGGGAAGGTGCTGTCCTGCTGGCCGCTGGTCTGCTTCGCCGCGTCCAACAGCGCCACCTGGACCGCCTGCTGCTCCAGCCCCTTCTGCGCGATCTTCTTGGTGCAGTCGTCGACGTCGAAGGCCTCCTATGGCGGCTCCCCCTACCTACATATCGTTTCTGATGGTTGGGCCCCTGACCCTCCACCCTTACCTGTAGGGGAGGGCGGGGGGGCAAGGGAGCACACAATTGGAAGAGTCGTGGCATGATGAGGGCCCTCGGAGTCCTCGCGAGCACGCTTGCACACGCGATCGTTCGCACTGCCCTCCTCGATCTGCTCTGCCTGGTGAGCAAACGTACGATGAAATGAGCATGCGCATGTAGGCAGGGGTGAAAGACTGAAGACTCAGTTACATAGGGCGGGTACGAGAGTGGACTGACGATGGGGGTGCCCAACATACAACGTTTCCGAACCCTGTGCCTTCCACACGGTGCCATCCTCCTCCATCTTGGATTTCCTCACGTAGCGGTACTCGAGCCTCTTCGAGAACTCGTTGTACAATACCCAGGAGCCACCGCGGCGAAGACATTCCCTGCAGATGTTGATCGCCCCCTGCACCGCTCTCTGGGACTGGTAACCCCCTTCCTGTTGAACGATTGCGTCAAAGTTGAGGAGGGTTCCGACCTGCGAGTCAACCACCCTCCTCACCCTCGTTTTGCTGCGCTGCTCTTTATATATCTTGAATTGTTTCTCAGCCCAGTCCCGCCTCTGCTCAGCCTTCTCGGTTTTGGTTTTTTTACTGTACTCTGCGGCCTCCTCCTTTTTTTTCAAGAGGTATCGCTTGAACCGCCTCCCGATCGTGCTCTCGGTTGGGATATCGAACCCTGCCAACGCAGCCGCTTCCAGCACATGGTCAACTCCAATTGCATCAGCGGCTTTCAACTCTTCTGATTCTGGCACTGGCGTTTGCTCGCCTTTCTGTTTGAACTCCGCCATCAGCGCTGCCTCAATGTTGCCATCGAACTCGGCTGTGGTGGACTCGTGCTCCTGGAACTCAGGGGGCTCGATGGAGGCGGCTGGCGCTGGGGCTACTTCGGCGGCTGCTGCTGAGGCTTGTTCCACTGGTTCTTCGGTGTTCGTGGGCTCGGGTGGTTGCTCGCTTGTCTGGCCGTCGGCAGCCTCAGTAGGTTCGGCTTTGGTGGGCAGCTCGGCGTTGGGCGACCCGTCCTGCGTGACAGACAAAAAAGGAGGTGGGGGGAGAAGGAGCAGAAGGGTCAGGAGGAGGATGAGGAGGAGAAGCGGGAGGATGGGTGACGGCTGAGCCCCCCCCTGCAGACATCCTTGGAGTCGTCGGCTGCGGCAAGCGACGGTTCAGGTATCTTCGTGTCGGGCCCCACGAGCCACTTACCGCCGCCAAGCCCCTTCGGTGAGAAAGAAAAGGAGGAGGAAGATGAGACAGATTTTGCGGGCCCCAGGGCGTCGGAACAGTCCTGAGGAGGGAGAGGGAGGAGGGAGGAGTAGGAGGAGGAGTAGTAGGAGGAGAAGCAGGATGAGGGGAGTAGGACGTTAGTTTGAACTGTTTTTAGTTGATGGCCTGGTCTGAGGATCCCGAGCTCTGATCAGTACCGTCCTCTCCAATGCCCATCATGGCTTCCGTGATGGCGAGAAGCTCGGGATCGGTGGTCCCAACCGATGGGAGGAGCAGGATGAGGGGAAACTGGAGGAGGAGAAGAGGAGCAGGTGAATGAGAAAGAACTGCAGGAGGAGGGGCGAACGGAGGAGGAGGAGGAGGATGATGAGGAGGAGGACATGGCGGGAGGGAGGAGGAGGAAGAGGAGGAGGAGGAGGAGGAGGAGGAGGAGGAAGAGGAGGAGGAGGAGGAGGAGGAGGAGGAGGGGGGAGCGAGCGAGGGCCGCATCCTGGCTGTTGGCCCCCTTCGACTCGCTGTTGTCGCCGACGTTGTGGCCCTCCTGCGGGTTGGGCGTCGGCGTGGATTACGACAAACGGGGAGGGGGAGGAGGAGGAAGAGGAGGAGGAGGAGGAGGAGGAGGAGGATAATAGGAAGGAAGAGAAGGAGGAGGGAGAGGAGGAGGAGGAGGTGGTTGTTGTTGGTGGTGGAAGGGAAGGTGGAGGAGAAGGTGGAGACCCGTTGAGCCGTTCGCTCATCGGTCGGCAACTCACGGAGTCGGCGCAGTCAAATTACGCATTCCTGGTGTTGTGAGGGAGGGATATGACTAGAGACGGATATGGAGGAAGCGCGTGTCCTTCCAATTCTTCCAGTGAGTATACTCGGTGACGAATTGGAGCCGCGCCATTCGGATCCTCCTCCGAGTATCAACGGTCGTGTTCACGAAAGGGTTCGAGAACACAACGGGCTTGGGAGCCTGGCGTGACACCATATGAGGATGAGAAGGAGGATGAGGAGAAGGAGGAGGATGAGGGAGAAGGGAGTGGAAGAGGGAATGCCATCCTCCCCTTCTCGTGTTCCTCAAGCTTCCCTTCCTCCTGCTCCTCCTAATTCCTCATTCCTACCTCCCTCTTCCTCTCTTCTCCCTCTCTCCTCCCTCCCCTGCGGCGTTCTCCTTCAATACGTTCCAGCCGCGCTTGCTGCCCTTGTCGACCGCTTCCTGCGCGGCGCGGGGGGGGCAGTAGAAGGAGGAGAAGCTGGAGGACCAGGGGAAGGAGGAGTAAATGACGATGAGGTTTCAAATCAGATCGTCGTTTCATGATCCCTTCGTTTTCGTGGGAACTGGATTTTGATCCTCCTTCCGCTCCACCTTGTTTTCTTTTTTCTGTTTCCGTTATTTTCCCTTTCAATTACCCCCTATACATGTCTTTCGTTGTTTGGTTTCTCTGGTGACGATGCGATGGATGATGATGATGATGATGATGTTCAGGCGGCTCCAGGCTCAATCGAACTCTCCAGGCGCTGGCGGAGACACGACCATCCGCGCTGGCCCTGCAGATCCCGACCTATCACCACTCGGAGACCTCATCGCTCCATTTGCTGGCGGTGTCACTGGTGCTGCTGCTGCTGGCCTCGAGGAATCTGCCGTGGTTGCTGCTGGTCGCTTGCATGCTGGTGCTGCTGCTGATGCTGCAGCTGGCCTCTTCTTGGGGTCAGTCGTGGCACCCTTCTGCAAGTAGTCGTCCCTGATCTTGTACGCCTCACCCTTGGACAGCGATCGCGATGCCGCCACCTTCGCCACCGAGGTCTTGCACCACTCGATCGCCGCTTCCTCTCCACCGAAATCATCGATGTCCACCTGGACGATCTGCAACCTGTCGACGGTCACGACGATGAGGCGCTGCTCCTTCCTGCCTTTCTCTCGGTTCCACTTCCCGCGCACAACGACCTCCTTGCCCTCAAGATCGTTCTCTCTGAAGTAAATATTTTTCGCACCCGCTCCCGATGGCTGAGCTGCAGACGGTCGTTTGCGAGGTGGCCCATCGTCCTCGGGGCCTGGATCCTTCCTCCATTCGCCAACCGTGATCTGAGGCACCTCAACGATCGAGCCGTCAGGGTACTTCGACTTCATGGGGTCTGCTGGGTGGGTATCTGAGCTGGGCTCGATCATCTCTGCGAACTCCTTGGGTTTGCTGCCGCGCTTACGGTACGCGCACCTCATCTCCTAGGGCAGCATCAATTGGGAGGGGAGAGCTTTTTTTGAGGAGGGGTACAGCATGTTCAAGGGTCCTCCAGATGCGTTTTCCATATTTCTTCCCGGCCTCAGCGGCCCCAGGACCCACCGACCGTCCCCTCCAAAAAACTGTTTGATGACAAGTGTCCTTGTCGTATCCGTACTCCCACAGCAAGGTCGAAGACGCTGCAGCATCCCACGCCGACGGCCTCTTCTGCGACGCCTGCTCCTCCTCGTCATCGTCCTCGCCGCTGACCTCCGAATCGTGTACTATTGGTACCTCCTCCTCGGCCTGTTCCTGTTCATCATCATCTCCATCTACAGGCAACTCAATGCTCAGAGACTTCACGAGTGAATAGCGTTGCTTGCTGAGATCCTGGTTGAGATGGCAGCAAGCTGTCCTGACCCGCTTAGCCATTCGTCGCACCCAGTCGGCACTGTCGTCTTTACTGAGTTTCCAGTCCTTGACCTTCGACTTGGCAATCGATGCTAGGCATTTCTCGACCTCGGATTTCTTGAAAACGAATCTCGGGTTGACCTTCGCGAGCTCCTGGAACAACTTTTTCGATTTGCACAGGTTCTCTGGGTCCTGGGGACTCTCACGCATGTCCTCTCCATACGCAAACTTATTTGGGATCGTAAAAAAATCACTGAGCACCGCCTGAAGTGAAGCCATAACTACTTGAGCCTGAATTGCAATGGAACGGAAGGCTGTTTGGTTCGACGTGTGCTGTCGGCATCTTCGGGAACTCTTTTGACATGTTAGTTTCTCCTCTCATCATTTCATGTTTTTGTGTCCTCGAGATCAATGTATCCAAGAGCTAGGTCAATCAACCAACCAGCCAACATATCAAATACCTTTTCGCCAACCCGCCAGCCAACCAGCCAAGATATATATTCAATTTGCTCTCAGGTTTGTTTTCCCTCCCCATTGTGCCTTCCTACCAGACAGCGCCACACGAGCCAGAGAGCACTCAAGCGGCCCCCCCCCGTCCTTCCAAGCCCTCTCTTGCTGCTCCTTCGAGATCACCTCTTCCATCATCTCCTGCTGCTCCAACTCGCGCATCATGTCGCTCATCGCGGGCAGTGCCTGACGGGCAGGGGATTTGCTCCCCCCCCCCGTGTGTAGATCCTCCTCTTCCTCCTCCTCCTCCTGTCCTCCTCCTCCTGTCCTCCTCCTCCTTCTCCTCTACCTTCTCCTCCTCGTTCTCTCCTCCTCGCCTCCTCCTCCTCCTCCCCCTGCTCCTCATCCCTCTCTTTCGTACGGAACATGGGCCAACACATGTGGAACACAATTCAAAACATGTGATCGGACAGCGGAAGAAAGACGGCAAATAACAAATGGGCGCCTGGCACAGCGTCTAGACGTCAGCCGCGCGGCGTCGGGCCGCGCGCGGAGGGGAGGCCCTGGCCTCCTCTTGGGCACTGCCGCGCGCGCACGCGGCCGCGAGCAGCACGACCACACGCCCCGCGAGCAAAGCGGACGGAGGCCGAAATTATCAGTGACACCCCGATTCGAGAGAAACAGAAAGAGAAAGAAATGAAGAGCAAACGAAACAAGGAACGAGCGAGAGAGCAACATAATTGCGAGCATGTCCCAGAGTAAGTGCAAGAAAGGAGGAAGTAGATAGGAGAAGAAGTTTTTTGTTTTTTTTGGGGGCGAGCGGGCGAACCGCCACGCGCGTACTGCGCGGACGGTAAAACCACGCGGTGTAACCACGCGGCACGTTCAGTTCGAGCTGTTAACAGCATGTCGGTGCAAAACCGTAGTCGATCAGCAATCCGACGAAATGGTTGCATCGGGAGCTGGATTCCAGCTCCCGTGCCTCGTAGCTAAATTCTAGCTCCCGCGGAGCTGGATTCCAGCTCCGAAGAACCTCAGCAAGCGAGGGCGCCGGTTTGGGATTCGTCACCGGATCCAGCGGATCCAGCGGATCCACCGGATCTGTCCGGAAACGGTGCCGGAGGCCGCTCTGGGCTCCTCTGGGCACCTCCCCCGGGGCCGGTTTTGTGAGGATGTCTCAAGCGAGGGCGCCGGATTCTGATCCACCGGATCTGTCCGGAAACGGTGCCGGAGGCCGCTCTGGGCTCCTCTGGGCACCTCCCCCGGGGCCGGTTTTGTGAGGATGTCTCAAGCGAGGGCGCCGGTTTGGGATTCGTCACCGGATCCAGCGGATCCAGCGGATCCACCGGATCTGTCCGGAAACGGTGCCGGAGGCCGCTCTGGACTCGTGCTCTTCGCGCCGGGGGTGAGGATGACGTGAGTTCCACAGAAACTCCCTCAAATTAAGAAGGGGAAGGCCTTCTCAGAAGGCGGCGGTACTTCCCAGGAGCCCTCGCGCCTTCTGAGAGGTTGCTCCTGTCTTCGGGGAAGGCTCAGAGAACTTCTCCGAAGTCCCGGGGGCTTCCGAGCCCCTATGAGAAGGCACGCCCCTTCTCACTTCCCCCCCTGGCTCGCCGCCTAGATAAATGGGGGGGCGTCGAGGGTTGCACGAAAGGGGCCCCAAAAGGGCCCTAAGCGACCCCCCTAGAGGGCCCCGAAGGGGTACGAAAGGTGCACGAGAGGTGCACCTTTTTTACCCCCCCCATCTATCGACCCCCGTTAGTGAACGCCCCCTCGCCCAGATCATCGGATACCGATTTTGTTCGGTCGCGATCGGCAGCGACCGATCGGCACTCCAGATCGGTCGCGACCGATCGCGAATCGGTCGCGAGGTCGCCACCGATCGCGGCCCTTTGCTCGCGAGCGATCGGTCGCGACCGATTTTGAAGCAAATCGGTCGCGGCCGATACCGAAATCTGAAGCAAAATCGGTGGCGACCGATCTCGTCGGTGGCGACAGGAAAATTCCAGTACGAAATGATCAGGGCGAGTCGGGAGAGCATCACGACGGGGTTTTGTTCGCCGCCTTCGGCCTCTGGGGGCCCCTGCCCGGGCCCCGGGGCCGTCGAGAAACGATCGAGGATGAGAGCCCGGTCCCCAGGAATGGGTCGAGACTTCTGGGGATCGACCGCATGGGCCTACTGGCCGGATCGGCCAGAGATCTGGCGCGGACGGTGCCCCGCGCCGCGCTGCTCGCGCGCGCGAGTCGCGGAGCCGCGGGCCGCGAGTCGCCGAGGGCGTGAGGGGCTGACTCCTCCCAGGATGCAAAGCACAGGTGCAGCCAGGGCCTCATACGAGCACAGGGGCCAGGTATAAAGCGAAGGGCAAGGGGAAATACGCGCAACGCGCTCAGTCAGATTCGGAACCCCCGCCCCCCGCCCCCCCCTCGTCGTCCCCTCCCCCTCAGGGCCCAAATCGGACAGCGCCGGGGGCCAGGACACCAAACGCAGCATCCCCCCGCCCGCGAGTCCTCCGGGGCCGTAGGTTTCCCCCGGGGCCGTAGGCGACCCGAGGAGGAGGAGGAGGAGGAGGAGGAGGAGGAGGAGGTGGAGGAGGGGGAGGGGGAGGGGGATATGGATGAGGAGGAGGAGGAGGGAGGAGGAGGAGGAGGAGGAGGAGGAGGGTATGTCGCCGCGCCCGTCCCCGCGCGGCCGCGGAGGCCCACGGGGCGCGTGACGTCGTTCGCGTTCATGGCCGCCACGTTCCTCGCCGACGTTCTGGCCCTGTATCTCTGGGGGCTGCTCGCCCGCCGGGGCTGCGGATTAGCAGGAGGAGAAGGAGGAGGAGGAGGAGGAGGAGGAGGAGAAGGGGGGAGGAGGAGGAGGAGGCGCCCGCGAGTCCTCCGGGGCCGTAGGTTTCCCCCGGGGCCGTAGGCGACCCGAGGAGGAGGAGGAGGAGGAGGAGGAGGAGGAGGAGGTGGAGGAGGGGGAGGGGGAGGGGGATATGGATGAGGAGGAGGGAGGGAGGAGGAGGAGGAGGAGGAGGAGGAGGGTATGTCGCCGCGCCCGTCCCCGCGCGGCCGCGGAGGCCCACGGGGCGCGTGACGTCGTTCGCGTTCATGGCCGCCACGTTCCTCGCCGACGTTCTGGCCCTGTATCTCTGGGGGCTGCTCGCCCGCCGGGGCTGCGGATTAGCAGGAGGAGAAGGAGGAGGAGGAGGAGGAGGAGGAGGAGAAGGGGGGAGGAGGAGGAGGAGGAACAGGAGGAGGAGGAGGAGGAGGAGGAGGAGGAAGGAGGGAGGAGGAGGAGGAGAGGAGGAGGAGGAGGAGGAGGAGGAGGAGGAGAGGAGGGAGGAGAAGGAGGAGGAGGAGGAGGAGGAGGAGGAGGGGAGGAGGAGGAGGAGGAG
>CAUYUJ010020848.1:112534-120034 GCA_963575745.1 Prorocentrum cordatum
GCACGCACGCACGCACGCACGCACGCACGCACGCACGCACGCACGCACGCCGCACGCACGCACGCACGCACGCACGCACGCACGCACACACACACACACACACACACACACACACACACGCACACGCACACCCGCACCCGCACCCGCACACACGCACACGCACACGCACACGCACACGCACACGCACACGCACACGCACACGCACACGCACACGCACACGCACACGCACACGCACACGCACACGCACACGCACACGCACACGCACACGCACACGCACACGCACACGCACACGCACACGCACACGCACACACACACACACACACGCACACGCACGCACGCACGCACGCACGCACGCACGCACGCACGCACGCACGCACACACCCCTTGGAAGGCAGCGGGCGCAGGCGAGCCGGAGCAGGTGCAGGCGCCGGTCGGGCTACGGGCGTGACGCGGGGCACGGCGGAACGCGGAGAGAGCAGATGGGGAGGAGAGGGCACAACCGCTCCGATCGTGCAGACCGTCGCGGGCAGGAGGCCGAAACAGGAGAAGGAGAAGCACCCCCGCGGGCCGCCGTCGAGTCGCGACCAGCCCTCCTCCGATCCCTGCCCGCCGCCCTCTCGGGCCTGTGGTTGAGAGATGGGGCCCTGAGCGGTGGGGTCCGAAGGATAGGACGGGATCCAAACGGGATTTTTCGAGGCACCTTGTCCTCTGGACCTTTGTGGGCCCCGGAAACGGCAGGGCCGTTTTTTCACCTTTTCCAAAACATGTCCATTGAAAATGGAAACGGCAAGAAAACGGCGACCGGAAACGGCAAAAAACGGCTCCAGGATTGGAACCGGAGCCGGAACTGGTCAAATCACGGCGACGGAATCGGTAGACAAAAACGGCGCCGGAACCGGCAACAAAAACGGCAAAACGGAGCCGGTAAATAAACGGCCCTGTCGTTTCCAGGGCCTGCTAAGCTGGACCCCATCCCTCAGGACCCCATCTCTGGACCGCCGAGCGGGGGCATGGGTCGGGAGTGGACAGAACCCCCAACAGTGACACGTCGATTAGTGAATTGCCGTTTTCGGTTCTCGAGAGGGCGCCGTGGCCGTTATTTCCCAGGCTTGCGCACCCCAGGTTTGGGCCTCAGGTCGTTTTCACTAAACCACGTTTTACTAAAGGGAGGTCTGTCCATCCCCGAATGGGGCGGCGGCGGACCTGCTCTACAAGCGGCACGGGAGGCGCTGGGACGGCGAGCAGGGCCGCAGCCCGCGGCGCGAGGAGCACCTCCCGGAGAGGCCCGCGGGCGCGGAGCGCGCGGCCGGCCGGCGCGCGGGGCCGTGCAGTGGTCGGAAGCCCGCAGCCTGCGGGGGTTGCTCTCGGAGTGCCCCCTCGAGCCATGACAACAGTCACGACGGCCGGTGCTTCTCTCTTCTCCTCCCTCCTCTCAGAGCGTGAATTACCTCCCCCGCTTTCGCTTCCAGGCAAAACCAAGCCACACCACGCGCCTCCTCGTCAAGCGGCCTGACCAGTACAGGCCGCAATTTGGCATCGTTTGGTATCTCTTGGAAGCGAGGGTGGTCAAAAGCGAGGTAGGTTTGTTTTCCCCCGATCCTCTTCTCTGCCTAATTCAAGCTTCGCGCGGCCCGCTTAGCTTCGACCGGAAGAGGTGCGCTCTCGACCCGCGGATTAAAAAAAAGCGGTGTTTCTCTATGTTCAGCCTTCCGGAGCCCTTCTACCGGGCCTCGGGGCTTCAGCAAAGCGACTCGGGCTGAAAAACCGGTCCTATGGGGAACGGGTCGAGGCCTTCGAGGCCGACGTTGCGAAACAAATCACGACGTCGGGGGTATGGGGAGGTGCCCCTGGCCCAAGGTGCCCCCAGCTTTGCGCTTTCCTTTGGGGAGCACCAGGGCCCCTCTGGCAGGGCCCCGTGGGGGTGTGCCCTGGAGGCCGTGGGGGCCTCCTCGAAGATCCTGGGGGCGCCTCGGGCCTTGGGGCGCCTCGGGCCGGGGGCACTTCTGTCGGGTATAGCCAGGACCCCGGGTAAGGGGACCCGGTTAGTGGCAGGGCCCTGGGGCCCCTCAATATTGGCCAGGTTCACTAACCCAGGTTTGCCGTAACTGGTGTTTTTCGGGTGACAGCAGTTCCGGATAGCGGAACGGGGCGGGAGGGGGCGCCACCGTTACAGTCGGGGCCCTGAAGAAGGAACCCTTTTCGTTGGGGAGGGGCTCCGCGTTCCTTAAATGTTTCACAGCTTGCCTCAGGCTGTCCTCATGTTTTCGACCGGAAATCGAAGGGTCACTTGTGGAAACAAGGGGCCTCGTTCCTTATACTTAGGGTTCCTTAGGTCAACGCCCCGACTGTACACATCGCTAAGCCAGGTTCCACTAACCCCAGGAAGCATTTAAGACCCCCCCCCCTCCAGCAAATCGATAACCCTTCCGCACCATCATCCATATCCGCATCATCATCATCATCATCATCATCATCATCATCATCATCATCATCATCATCATCATCATCATCATCATATCATCATCATCATCATCATCATCATCATCATCATCATCATCATCATCATCATCATCATCATCATCATCATCATCATCATCGTGTCCGGGTGCTACAGCTATCGTTCGGTTATTTCGGCCCCTCGGAATATCGAATAAAAAATGCGGTGCTACGATATCGCCGGGGGGGTTCTTAAATGCCTCCTGGGGTTACACCCAGCCCTGCCAGCGCCCGATTCTCGACAGCACCCGGACGGGGCGTCGCCATGAGCCAGCGCGCTCGAGCCTCGGCGGCGGCGAGTCGTTTTTTGACGGTCCCGAGGCCCGGTAAGGGCCCCCAGAGGCCGAAAAGCCTCCCGTCGTGATTTTTTCATTGCTCGAGGGGGTCTGGGGACACATCGCTAAGCCAGGTTCCACGAACCCAGCCCTGCCAGCGCCCGATTCTCGACAGCACCCTGGCGGGGCGTCGCCATGAGCCAGCGCGCCCGAGCCTCGGCGGCGGCGCCGCCGGGCCCTGCCCTCGCCGCGGGACGGGGCGGGCAGCCCGAGGGGCGGCGGGGGGGAGGGCGCGGCGCTCGCCGAAGACACGGCGGGGGGTGCGGGCCCCACCCTGTCGGGAGCGAAAGAAGGACGTCCCCTCCTCCTCCTCCTCCTCCTCCTCCTCCTCCTCCAACTCCTCCTCCTCCTCCTCCTCCTCCTCCTCCTCCTCCTCCTGCTCCTCCTCCTCCTCCTCCTCCTTCCTCCCCCCCCTCCTCCTCCTCCTCCTCCTCCTCCTCTTCCTCCTCCTCCTCCTCCTCCTCCTCCTCCTCCTCCTCCTCCTCCTCCTCCTCCTGACCCAGACCCCCTCGAGCAATGAAAAAATCACGACGGGAGGATTTTCGCCGTTTTCGGCCTCTGGGGGCCCTTGCCGGGCCTCGGGACCGTCAAAAAACGACTCGGGATGAAAAGCCGGTCCCGGGGAATAGGTCGAAACCTCTGGGGGCCGACGTCATGAAAAAGTCATGACGTCGGGGGTCTGGGGACGTACACGTACATGAATCCACGCTGGTTTCGAGAGTACGCACTGCGCAAATGTTCCTATAACGCGGCCGGTCTCGCAGATCGAGGGGCCGTGTTCATGTACATAGCTGGGTGCGTGTGCGTCCTTTCTGGGCTCCCTAACCCTGGAGGTTCCCCGATCAGAGCTTGCCTCTGTAGGAGTCCTATAGCGGATGCAGATGGTTAGGTTTGTCGCCGGTTTTCGCTGCACGCCCGGGTGCCCGGGTGCCCGGGGGGGCCCGGGGCCCGGGGGCCCGGGGGGTGCCGGGGGGGGGGGGCCCGCGTGCCCGGGTGCCCGGGCGTGCCCGGGGGTGCCATATAGCCCTATAGCCCTAAGCCCTATAGCCCTCTAGCCCCATAGCCCAATAGCCCTATAGCCCTATAGCCCTACAACTCTATAGCCCTAAGTTCTATAGCCCTATAGCTCAATAGCCCTATATCCCCCTAGCCCTATAGCCCTGATTGGGTTTTTTCTCCGGTATCATATGTATATTTGGATTCCCTGATCCCAATCTACCTGAAGCGCCTTCCTACTGCAATCATCGAGTGGCTTAACCTTTTCCGTCCTCCCAAGGGGTCGGGCGGAACCCAATCTACGTTCCACACCTTCCTGCCTCATTTCTTCTACCCATCGAAGGTTGATAGACCTCCTACCCTGACGCGTCGATTACTGAATTGGCCGTTTTCGGTTCGCGGGAGGGCGTCACGGCTCGTCATTTTTGCGGGTCCAGGTCCGTCGGTTTCGGTCCCAGCCCTTCTTCACTAAAGGGTGGTTTGCTAAAGTGAGGTTTGTCCACCGCAGAACCTACTTCTTCCGATTGCTGGGTGCCCCCGCTTCCAATCGGTTCGCGGGGATCGATGGTTGGTGGGGGTGGGGTCCGGATGTCGCCACCTGGGCATGGCCACTGCTCCAGGCTCGGCCCATCCCGGGCCCGCGAGCGGTGCAGCAGATGCTTCCCTGGCCAAGCCTGGAGGACGTATCTACCGCTCCTGGGCCCAGCATGTCACCACCCACCGAACCACCCCAACCCAACCCGAAGGCCTCAATTTGCCCTCCATTTCCAGTGTGGGGGGGGGTGTCGGGGAACAGTGAGAAAACACATGGGACCCGTACACCCCCCCCCAACCCGAACTTCGGGCCTTCGGGTTGGGTTGGGGTGGTCTGGTAGGTAGGCATCATGGGCCAGGACTGGGGCAGTGGATATGTACACGGCAGGTTCGCGCCGTGTCGACAGGCGGCGACCCCAGCGCGCGTGTTCAGGGTTGAACGCCGCCCGTGGCCCAGAATCGGCCCGTCGTTGCACGATCCAGCGTTCATGGAACGGCAGATCGTTCAAGTTTGAACGATCCCCGCGGTGTCAGGAACCACCGCTGGGGTCGTCACGACGCCAACCTGTCGTAGATCCTGTCGCTCTACAGCAGGCCAGCGCGCTCGAAAGGGGCACGCTAAGGAGGAAGACGGAGATGGGCAGCAGTTCCTTGCCATTCTGAGCAAGGCTCGCCGCGGACTAGGTTTGCTGGAGGCACAAAAGACGTCGCCTGCCCAACAGCGGCCGTTGGTGGCTTCGGCCGCCATTGCCGCCATTTGCGGTTGGAAGACGTGCGCAACTTTGTCCGTGCCCACTTCGGGCGTGCCACATGAAGGAAACCCAGCTTTCGACAGTGTTGAACAACCCAGACGTCGATTTCAGCCCCCCAGGTGCCTTCGCCAGGCCCCGGGACCGTCAAAGGACGGCTCCGGATGAGAAGCTGCCCCTGGGGAGGCGGATCGGAGCTTCTGGGGCTCCCGGATTGGGACAAGTCATGCCGCTGCATCGCTGGGACGAGGTCCTGGGGGAAGCGGCTCCTGCAACGTGTCGTGCCGCTTTCGCCCTCCAGCGGCCCTCCCTGGGCCCCAGGATGGGAACAAGTCGTGGCACCGGATCGTTGGGACGAGGTCCTGGGGTTAAGTCGGGCCTGTCCCTCGACAGGGGGAATCTTCCAAAAATAGGTAAGGCATAGTCAGGCGACGTGTTTTTTTGTTTTTACGTGAAAAAATATGTTGGAACATTTTTGTGAACTTTTATTTGTCATTCCAAATCCCCCTGTAGGGGGACATGGCCCGACCTACGCCTGGGGGGAGCGGCTCCTGAGGAGAGCGGCGGGCCCTGCCGCCCTTAGCCTCCCGGGGCCCTTGTCCCTTGGGCTCTCGGGCATGTCTCGGGGGCACCCCCCACACGGGGTGGTGACCACACCGTGCGGTGCGTCGGTGGGGCTTCGGGGTCACCGCACGGCTTTGGGACTCTGGTCGTTCTCCGAGGACGTCTCGGGCGACTGGGGCAGCGGAGGTCCCAAGACCGTGCGGCGACGGACCGTGCGGTGAGGTCTTGGGGGATTTAGAGGTCACCGCACGGTCTGTCACCGCACCGTTTCGGGACTCCCAGTTGTTCTTTGACCAAGGAATGCCGACGACACCACCCCACCTGCGGCCCTCCATGTTCGGGTTGACCCAAAAGGGGGTCCAGCGACAAGAGGGTGGTGCAATAGATTTGGTGCAACAGATTTGTGGGGCTGCTATATATACATGTATACAGATATGGAACATGTACAAGACATTCCGGGGCGCACATGTCTTGCTGTAGTTTCGCGTGCAGTGCATTGCACTACCATTCTCCGGCGCAGTACATTTGCAATACGCTTGCCCCAAATCTATTGCACCACCCCCTTTCAGCTGGACGCTCTTTTGGGCCACCCAAAGTCTGTGACCAAGGAAAGCAGACGACACCACCCCACCTGCGGCCCTCCATGTGTCGCTACGGCCCATCGGGCGCCGTGGCGTACACCGCGCAAAAACCCACCCCGGATTCCCTGGTGAATGGTAAGCCCCGTGGGGCCGCAGGTGGGGTGGTGTCGTTGTTTGTCTGGTCCAAATGTTAGAATAACCAACTCGGGGCGGAAGGTTGGTCTTAGGGTGAAGTGACTGGGGCCGATGACGCGCTTCCCTCAGGACCCACTTGTTTCATGTCACAAGCCCGCCCTGCTGCTGCGTCCCGCCGGCCCTGGTTTCCTGCTTGCGCGTTCGCCGTCGTCTGCTTGTTTACGGTCGGACCCAGGCGTAACATCGGGGTCGGCTCCGGGAGGATATCCCAATATTCTCCGTGCTTGTTGAAGCTTCTTGTGCATCCTCGGGAAAGGTACCCTCGAATGTTTTTCAGTTTGGCCGGCGGGTGGTCTCATGTTCTTGAAGGATCTGATCATGTCCTAGGTCTGGCAGTGTTGCTCCGCTTCTCACTCTCCATCGCCGCGCAGCTGGCTCCCCGCGTCAGAGGAAGTGCAGTTCTGTTTGCCCGCCGTTCCTTGCGAATTGCAGCGCCACCGTCATGCTAGGCTGGAGCTCGGGGCCTCGCCGAGCACTGTTGGGGGCTTGGACTGCAGGCGGGTTGGCCACGGGCAGAGGGGGGCGGGGGGAGGGAGGGGAGGGCGTCTCGGGAGCGCCCCTGCTTCTTGGGAGGCGGGGCCTTGTACCTACAGATGTAAGGTCAGCGCCTTCTAAGAAGCAGCCTCCCTCCAAGAAGCCTTCCCCCCTCCCTCCACCCCCTGGTGCGCGCCGCCAAGTGGGGCCGAGGTCGCAGCGTGCGCTCGCAGTCTTGAGGTCGTGGCGTGGTGCCGGTGGGGGGCGAGGCGAGGCAGGGGCGGGGCCGAGGTCGAGGCGGTCCTCCGAAGGAGGGGGGGGGATCTCGGCGGGAAACAGGGCCGCGCCGGGCTCATTCAAGGCCGACCGCGTTTAACATCCTGTGAGGCGCAAGGAGGAGGAGGAGGAGGAGGAGGAGGAGGAGGAGGAGGAGGAGGAAGGCCATGCGGAACAGGAGCTGGAGCAGGAGTATGATCGAGGAGGAGATCAGGATCCCGTGCGTCGCCGCGAGCAGGGGGAGGGCGGGGAGGAGGAGAGGAAGATTGAAGTCCGGGGTGGGGGGATGGAGGATGAGGA
>CAUYUJ010020848.1:122534-124170 GCA_963575745.1 Prorocentrum cordatum
TGTTGCGAGGTCCGACTGCATGTGAATTCATGCAGGCACCTTGGGCACCTCCCTTCGGGTTGTGTCGCCCAGGTGTTCTCTGTTCGGGCACAAAAAAAAAAGGAGGAGGCGGATGAGGAGGAGGAGGAGCAGGAGCAGGATCAGGAGGAGAAGGAGGAGGAGGAACATGAGGAGGAGGAGGAAGGGGAGGAACAGGAGCAGGAGGAGGAGGAGGAGGAGAATGATGAGGAGGAGGGGGATGAGGAGGAGGAGGAGGAGGAGGAGGAGGAGGAGGAGGAGAAGGAGGAGGAGGAGGACGAGGATATATTTTTTGTTCAGAACACCGTGATCACCGTGGTGCAGGTCGAACTTGGGTGCTGCACGGGCCCGTTCGCGCACATACTGCTGCGACTCATCAGGTATGACGCGCTCACGCTCAGACTCAGCCATACACAGACCCACTCGTATAGAGACCCGCCCACGCTCGGGCGCCAGTACTCAGACGCGCTCAGAGTCAGATCCGCTCACATCGTTAACCACTCGCACAGATTAACTTATACGCTGACTCGCTCGTACGCAGACTATTTCACACTCGCACTCGCTCGTGTTCGGACGCACTCATACTGACAGGCGCTTGTACCGCGTCCCCGACACTCAGACTCAATCCGCCCAGTCTCCCTCATACGCAGTCGCTCATACCTGGACTCGTTCACACTCGGATGCACTCATACTCAGACATACCGACATGAAGGAGCTAGAGAGACTATAGCCATTGGGGGCTCCTGGCGTTGAGTAATTCATTCGCTGTGTGGTGCTCCTCCGCCTTCTTCCTCCTCCTAAACAGTGAATGCTTCCATCTCCAGAATGACAGCAGTGAGCTTTGTCGTGTTCCTAGGGGACGGCGTTTACACTTAGCCGGTGGCTGGACTCATCCCTCACACGCCTTGACCTATCATAAAGACCTTAAAATCTGGTTTTGCCGCACGTGTGGGTTCTTCGGCCAGGCTCAGCTCAGAGGCCTGGGAGAACCGTGCAAGCTGCTGATTTCGAAGGCCAGGCGCGAGCACCTTGACAGGATTCATCGCGGCCTGGTTCCGAAGTGCTGAGCGTTTAAGCCTGGTTATCACTACGTGATGGCGGAAATCCTGGAAATCCTCCTCCCGCCGCCTGCAATCCTGGAAATCCTGGAAATCCTGGAAAAACTGGAAATCCTGGAAATCCTGGAAATCCTGGAATCACTACGTGATGGCGGAAATCCTGGAAATCCTGGAAGTCCTCCTCCCGTGCCCCCTCGCGGCCAGGAGCTCTGGCTCGGCGTGTCGCTCCGCTGGCTCCGGCCCGCCGCGCCTTCGGCGCGGCACGCCGTCCACGCCCCGAGTCCCAGGCGTCGGCGCTCCGAGCGTTTCGCGTCGGGCGGCGCTTCCCTGACCGCGTCCTTCCTCCTCCCGTCCGTCCCAGGAGAAACACACACAAGCACACATACATTCAAACACATACACGCACATCCACATCCACATACACGTACACATACACACACATACACATGCACAAGCAGACATACACAGACACATACACATACGTACGTACGCACGCACGCACACACGCACACACACGCACGCACGCACACACGCACGCACACAGACACCCACACACACAC
>CAUYUJ010020848.1:124270-149154 GCA_963575745.1 Prorocentrum cordatum
CTCCTTCTCCTCCTGACTCCTACCTCCTCCTCCTCTTCTTCCTCCTCCTCCTCCTCCTTCTCCTCCTTCCTCCTTCTCCTAACTCCTCCTCTTCCTAACTCCTACCTCCTCCTCCTCCTCTTCCTCCTCCTCGTCCTGCTCTACCTCCTCCTCGCCCTCCTCCTCCTGTTTCCTCCTCCCCCTCCTCCCCCTCTTAGTTCCTCCTCCTTATTCTAACTCCTAATTCCTAATTCCTAGCTCCCAATCCTCCTCTTCCTCCTCCTCCTCCTCCTTTCTCCTCCTCCTCTTCCTCCTCCTCTATTCCTTTCCCTTTTTAATAACTCCTCCCTGTCGCACCCCTCGGCTGGTCGGAAGGGCGGGCCTGGCTTTCCGCCTGAGATTACCTGTTCGCTTATGAGCCCGGAGCATAGAAGTCGCACGTGGAGGGCGGGCCGCTTCCAAACTGTAGCTCTCGCACCAGTGCCGCGCACATTCGTTTTGAAAGCTTGCAAGAGTCTCACGGATTCAGGGCGGGTCGTTTTGAAAATGTGGTTCTCGCCATAGCGTCGCGCACACTTGTCTCAAACATGTGGAAAGAGCTTCAGACATGGAGGGTGGGCGGTTTTCAGAGTGCGGCTCTCGCCGTCGCGCCGCGCACATTCGTTAACACAACAGGTGTACGAGTTTCACGGATTGAGGGCGGGTCGTTTTCAACATGTGGTTATCACCATAGCGCCGCGCACAGATTCGCTGTCAGCATGTGCAAGAGTTTCACGGATTGACTGTGGGCCGCTTTCAAAATGTGATTCTCGCGTTAACGCCGCGCACGTTGCTTCAACATGTCGGAGAGTTTGACGGGTTGAGGGCGGTTCCTTTTCGACATATGGTTCGCGCGTTAGCGCCGCACGCATTTGTTTAAAACAATTGCGAGAGTATCGCGGGTTCTCATGGTTAACCCTCCAGGCATGGTGTTGCCGAGCGATTCAGGAGTGTCAGTGCGCAACAGTTACGTTGATTCGCGGTGTTGCTTTCCCAGGGATGGACGGTGCTCTGGCACGACGCAGGATCGTCAAGACGAAAGGGTCAGGTTGACTCGTGGCTCCGAAGTCCTAAGAATGGTGTCCCGATTTACACAGGGTTGTCTCCCTATGGGCCACGCCCCTCAGTGGAAGTGAATCCCTGTATGGGGCCTATGACGAGGAAGCTTGGAGGGAGGGTGTGTCCCAACATCGTTGACGAGTTTTGGGTTTGCCTTGGTCCTCCTCCTCCTCCTCCTTCCGGCGATGCCTGCGGAAGGGCAGCCCGGGGCGCCCCACGCCACCCCGAAGCCCGACGCGCCGCGCAGCCAAGGTCACCCCTCGTGGGGCGCCGGACCCTGGGAGGACCACGGCGGTCCTCCGCGCTTCGGGGGCACTCTCTCGGGTGCTGCGGTCGGTCTCGGGGGCTCCCAGGGGTGCTCCTCGAGGCCTCCCACACGGGGTCAGATCAGATGGTGTGTCGGTGGATCCAGGCCTCGGGGAACATGGCGAACACTTTTTGATCCGCGGGTCGAGAGCGCACCTCTTCCGGTCGAAGCTAACGAACATGGCGAACACTCATGCCACATTCATCTGTCAACGCCTGCCCCTCCCCCCAAAGCTCAGAGTTGGCGGCGGGTCTGGTGAGCTGCACTTCGACCGCAGTCTCCTCCGCGCGCGCCATCTTTGAGTCTGGGGGGAGGGGGAGTGTTCGGTAATTGTTTCCCTCGGCCGTCGCGCCAACGTGGAGCCCGATTTGCGTCACCACGACGTCGCCGATGCACGGCCGACGTCACCGATGCATCGGCGATGCGGCGCGAGCCTCCGATCCCATCCGCTCGGGTCCCCGGGCCTCGCAGTGCGCTGCAGGGCCGGGGGTGCCCATGATTGATGTTGTCCCCATCCTACTGAAGGACCACATCCCAGAAATAATTTCGAGCACCCGGAAAAGTGTCGAAAGAGTGTCGAACAAAAAAGTGTCGAAAAACCGTGTCGGGCGAGTGCCTCCCAGGGCCCGACGCGCGAAGACCCTTGAATTTCGGAGCTTTTTCTGGCGCTCGAAGTGATCAAGGCGAAAGTAGGTTGGAGCATCACGACCCATGATGGCATCTCCCTCCTCCAGGGGGCCGTGCAGAACGGGCTCCCTCTCGGACGCCCCCCCGACCAGGGCGACCCGTGGGGGCCCAGGGCCGGAGGCGGGCCAGGAGAGGAAGGGGCGCGACGCCGTCGCCTCGGCCCTGGGGGAACTCGAGAGGTCGGCCTCCTGCCCTCGGTCGGCGTCACCCCAACATACTTATACTATGTGTGCGTCGCCCCCCCCAGGGGCGACGCGCGCACCGAGAAATCTTATAGTATATGCGTCGTGGCGGGCGCTTTCTGGCCACACCGCTCAGGAAACGATATACTACAAGATTGGCATACTATCTGTTCGGGTCGGACGCGCGCCTCCAAGGAGGACATGTAGTGTTAGTATGTCTCTGTGCGTCCCACTCGGGGGCCCGCGGGGGTCCCGTGGAGCCCGGCGCCGGCGCAACATGGAGGGCGCCTTCTTCGGCAGAGGCCAGCGGAAGGGCGGCGGAAGCCGCGAGAGAGGTCAACGCCGGTGTCCTCGGGATTTGTTGCGGCTGGCCGTGCACGGGATTTTTCCTCAACGCCGGTGGCCGCGGGATTTTGTTGCAGCTGGCCTTGCACTCGGCACGAACGAGATGGGTACGGAAAGAGTGGGCACAGGGCCCAACAGCAGTTCCTGCTCATTTTGAACAGGACTCGTTGTCCACGCCGCCGCGGCCTGTGTCCATTCGAGACGGAAGGCCGCCTGCCCAACAGCGGCCGCTGTTGGTTCGGGACAACATTTGTTGTTGGGCATTGTACCCATGTTTCCGTGCCCATTTCGGGCATCCAAATGCACGCGATGTTTCCTCAAGCCCGAACGGCGTATGAGCCGGTTTTGAGGCTGGGGCTGTCTTGGGCGGGATGCGCCCAGCCGTCTGACGTCCTGATTTTTGCCAGTGGAGCCCATTCCCTGGAACCAGCTGTTCGGCCTCTCTTTCCTGGGACTCGTCGTTCATCGTTGTTCGTCCCAGGTAGTTGTGGTGGGGAATCTGAAGAACGTCTGTTGAATGATTTCAATCAGCAGTTGTATACAGCGGTCTGTGAATGAGTTCAAACACGGTGTTTTGGATTCGTTCAAAAACGTTTTCTTGGAGCTCATTGAAACAACGTGGGTCATATGACGACTTTTGTATGCACCCAGAACCGTTAGTTGTTGAACGGCACTTGCGAGAGATTTGTGCTTAGGGGGGCCCTGGAAGCGACAGGGCAGTTTTGCAACCGCTTGATTTCTCCAATTGTTTTACCATGGCCCGCGCCGTTGATTTGACCTTTCCGTCGTCGTTTCCCTCGTTGGGGGCCTAGCACAGGTCTCAGCATTCTGACAGGATGCGAAGCGTTCTCGAACTGGCTCCGAGCCTCTTCGAGAGGTCGATTGTTTCAAACGATACAGATCACCCGCCCCCCCCCTTTTCCACCGTGCCAGACGAAGATAGGGAAAAGGGGCTGGGTACAAAATTCGCGGCACGCAGCTGGTTCCCGCCCCACCGCCGGGCCCACTCCGTAAAGGCCCATGGGCGCCTACTCTGGCGCCAGGAGGCGCCAGGCAGACCAGCTACGTGAGCCGATTCTCTGCCCTGCTCTTTGCTATGAGTTCGAGGTCACAGAAAGGACGATGACACCCACGGGTTTCTCCGACACTCTCACACCACAAGCACTACGAGTTCAACGAGACGACGTGGCAACATCATGAGAAAATGGATGAGTGTGGACTGTCGGGAAATCAGCTCCTGAAGTACGCATTGTCCTGAGTAGACCCCCGACGCGCGCAGCTTCTCATGCGAGGCCATGGCCTCACCCGCCTCGCCCTTAAGGGGCCCGGGCGCATGCCCGCACAGGCGTTTCCGTTTCCGTTTCCGTTTCCGTTTCCCTCGCAGGAGAAAAAAACGCCATAAACATAAACGTTTGGCGCTGCGCGCGGATTTCTTGGATCCGCGCTGGGCCCCCCCCAGCGGCGCTTCCGACGCCGCGGGGTCCGGCGCAGATCCAAGAAGTCTGCGCGGAGCGCCAAAAGTTTGTGTATACGGCGTTTCTTGTTCTTGTTAGGTTCCCTACCTAGGCTCTGCCTAGAAGGGTTCTCGCTCTCGATCTTAAAGGGGCCGGGCAGTGGGGCTCGCCCCGGGCGGTTCCCCTGGTATCCGCCCCGCGTTTCCCCTATCTTAGCTTAGCTTACCTTCATCTTAGCTTCGCTGAGCTTTAGCATAGCAGAGCACAGCATAGCTCAGCATAGCGTAGCATAGCATAGCGCAGCATAGCATATCATAGCATAGCCCAGCATAGCATAGCATAGCGCAGCATAGCACAGCATAGCATAGTATAGCGCAGCACAACACAGCACATCATAGCACAGCGCAGCATAGCATAGCAGAGCAGGGCATAGCGCAGTTTAGCATATCATAGCATAGCATAGCTTAGCATAGCACAGCGCATCATGACATAGCATAGTTCAGCATATCATGCCATAACATAGCATATCATATCATAACATAAAATATCATGGCATAGTATAGCATAGCATAGCATCGCATAGCATAACGCAGCATCGCATAGCATATCATAACATAACATAGTGCAGCATAGCATGGCATAGCATAGCATAGCATAGCATAGCATAGCATAGCATGCCAACTAATGCTGCTTTCCTAGGGGCTCCAACTTCTAGGCAGGGTCGCATTTAGGTCATTTTCTGCTCTTATATACCCTCTCGCCCCCCCTGACTCCAGGGCCCACCAAGAGCTGGCGTCCCCCAGGGCGTGCTCTCTGGGCGGCGCCGGCGGTGCACGGACACACCAGCCCTGGACGGGCCCCTCGGGGGGCCCAGGATCAGGGTGCACGGCGCCCTGGCCGGGCCGGGGGCAGGGGGGGAAAAAGCACACAGACACAATTCATCGTCGACTCCCAACAAAATAGGGGAAAATACAGTCGGGGCCCTGAAGAAGGAACCCTTTTCGTTGGGGATGGGCTCCGCGTTCCTTAAGTGTTTCGCAGCTTGCCTCAGGTTTTCCTGGTGTTTTCGACGGGAAATCGAAGGTGAACTTATGGAAAAAAGGGGCCTCGTTCCTTCTTTAGGGTTCCTTAGGTCAACGCCCCGACTGTAGAGGAAAATATGGGAAGTGGTGGGGAAGACAAAAACCCAGAAAAATTATAAAAATACCGGACATCCTGCCCCGGGGCCCCTTCACAGGAGCGCGCATGCACCGATCCCGGGCCCTGGGACCAGAAGTGCGGCGCGGCGTGCGGCTGGTCGCAGAGGAGGAACATACTACCCATTCCGCTACCCTCCTCCTCCTCCTCCTCCTCCTCCTCCTCCTCCTCGTTGTTCCCTTTTTGTTGCGCCTCCTGGGAGGCCCTCGTCGCCACCGCTGGCTCCGCCCCGCAATCCTGGCCAGAGCGCACCCAGGGAGAGGCCCGGGGAGCCGCGGTGTCGGTGCCTCTGTGGCTCCCGCATGATGGTCAGAGCCTTGTGGTGGGGCAGCGGCGCCTGCTGCGCGCCCCGTGCCCGCCGCCCATCGTCGCTGCACTAGCCGGACAGGAGGCCAAGGCCTGCTAGGAGCGCGTCCGAGGCCCCGGCGCGGGCTGCGAGGGCACCGCCGTGAATGAGCGCGCGCCGGGCCGCCGGCGGTCAGAGCCCTCACCTCCGGGCGTCGCAACGAAACCTGTACGAGACGTATTTTTTTTCGGCAGGAGGCCGTCTCCTGGCACAGTCTGGACGCCCGAAAGGGGTACGGAAAGAGCGGGCACGATGCCCAACAGCAGTTCCTGTTCACTTTGGACAGGGCTTGCTGTCCGCGCCGCCACGGCCTGTGTCCATTCGAGACGGAAGGCCGCTTGCCCAACAGCGGCCGCTGTTGGTTTGGGACAGCATTTGTTGTTGGGCAGTGTACCCATTCTTTCCGTACCCACTTAGGGAGGGAGGGAGGGAGGGAGGGAGGGAGGGAGGGAGGGAGGGGAGGGAGGGAGGGAGGGAGGGAGGGAGGCCGTTCGAGCAGCCGCCTCGGAATGCAGCGCTGGGCCCGTGGAAGGGGTCGAGGAGACGGGCGGAGGCGCCACAGGGCCAGCTGCGACGTAGGAGCAGAGCGGACCTCCTCCTCCTCCTCCTCCTCTCCTCTCATCTGCGGCCCCGGTCCTCCTCTCATCCTTACTCCTCTCTCATCTTCTCCTCCTCCTCCCTCCTCTCCCCTCCTCCTTCTCCTCCTCCTCCTCCTCCTCCTCCTCAGAGATCCGCTGTCGTGATTTTTTCAATACGGGGTCCCCAGAAGGGTCGACCCATTCCCCAGGACCGGTTTTTCATCCTGAGTCGTTTTGTCTCGGTCCCGGGGCCGGGGGAGGGGGCCCGAGGGCCGAAAATCGAGGAAAACGCCCGCTTCTGCGATTTGTTCAACACGCTGGATCTCTGGGGAGGGAGCCAGAACGGTGCCGCTGCCGGTGCCCTCCCCGGCCCGCTCGCCGCTCCTCGGGGGCTCCCGGGGTGCTCGGCAGGCCACGGCCGGGCTCGCCTCGGAAGCCTCGCGTCGGAGCGGGCCTCGGCTGCGCCGGGGGCCCCTTAGGGCTCTCTCCCCTTGGATGCCCAAGCCGTGCAGGGCCTTCGGCGCCTCGAGGGGTTGTGCCTTCCCGCCTCGTCGCGTCCGAGGGGCCTCTTCGGAGGACTCGAGATGGCTCAAAATCGGGCGACGAAGTCTATACATATCCACTGCTCCCTGACCATGCCCATCTTGAACCCAGGAGCTGTGTATGCGCCCTCCTGGCCAAGCCAGGAGGGCGTGGCGTATACCGCTGCGGGGTGGAGGATGGGCCTGGCCAGGGAGCAGTGGATGTGTATAGATTTCGTCGCCCTATCAAAAGCGGGGCCCAAGGCGCTGCGGCTTCGGGGCCAGCTTTTGGAGCCCCTGTCGTCCCTTCTGGTCACTGCCTTGGGCCTTGGGCCCGCCGGGGCTCCCTGTGCCCCGTCGGCGGCCCTGGCGGGGCTTCTGTATGGGGAAGATCAGGAGGGAAAGAAACACACAGACACAATTAATCGGCGATTCCCCAGAAAATATGGGAAAATATGAGAAGTGGAGGGGAAGACAAAAACCCAGAAAAATATAGGAAAATATGGAGAATCTTTTTATTTGTGTGTATTTATTTGTGTGTCCCAGGGCACCTTCAGAAGAACGGCCCTCTTTTGGAAGGGTCCCTTCTGTTCTTCGTGCTTGGGATTTCCTTACCAGCCTGGAACATATCCCTATCCCTATGCTGGGCAGCTCCTCATCACGATGCCAATCTTAGGGATTCCCCTATTTTTTTGAGGGTGAATCCCTAAGAGGGTCATCGCCTTTTGGCGTGTCAATCTTAGGGATAGGGATACGTTCGAGGCTGGTAATTTCCCGTAATTTCCCCCCCCCCCCCCCCTGCATTGTTTCTCGTTGATGGTATATCCACGGGGCTGGGCTCCACCAGCGAAGGGGCTCATGCTTTTGATGCACGCTCCCGTGGCCATGTTTCGACTGCGTAGTGTGTCGACTGCAACCGCTGACAGGGGAATCTGGAGTCTCGCCGAGGTCGACACTTCTTGGGCAGCTGCACAGGCGTACAACACTGAGCAGTTCCACCGTCGCGTAGCAGAGGGAGAAAAGACCACCCCGACCTCCATACAGTCGAAATCGGGATGGGCTACCTTCCCAAGGGTATCCTTGCATGCTTGCCTCCTCGGTCCATCCTCAACCCTTCCATGGCCAGCCCCGCTCGAACAGCCTCGACATGGGCGTCCAAGGGGCTTGCACCCTTGCCGCGCATCCTCACTATCAGATTTGACCGTGCCTGGCGTTTGCTGAGCAGTCTTGGGCGGTCCCTGAACTGTCCTGCCACGCTCGGGGTTCCCTCCCCAGGCGCGTGTACTGAACATGCCTCCCACGGTGCGGTGTGCTCATGGTTCGGGTGGCGCTCCCGCCCTCCCAGGCAGGGCGGCGCGAGGGAGGAGGCCTCACCTCCAGAGGGCAGGCCAGGCTCAGGAGGGAAAGAAACACACAGACACAATTAATCGTCGACTCCCAGGACAATATGGGAAAATATGGGAAGTGGGGGGGAAGACAGAAATCAGAAAATATGGGAAAATATGGGGGATCTTTTTATTTGTGTGTATTTATTTGTGTGTCCTGGGGCCCCTTTACAGGCGGGGAAAGCGGGGAGGCGCTCCTCACCGGGGCGCCCTGCGGCACCTCGGCACGGGCCACGGCCCCCGGGAGCGCGAGGGCGCCGCGAGGGGGGCGGGGCAGCGCCGCGGGCGGAGAGAGGCAGGGCATGCCTCGAGGCAGCGCGGGCATGGATCCGGGCGCGCGGATTCGCGGCGTGGTGCCGTCGTCGTGCGGCAGCGGCGCGCTCCGCCGCCGCGCCGGGCGGCACTGGGGCGCCCTTCTTCCTCGGGGGCGCCTTCCCCGATCCATGCTCTGGCTCGGCATCGCTCGGACGTGTGCATTTTGTCCTCCGGCGAGGGCCCTCGAGGAGCATCCCTGATCATTTGGCGAGAAGGCCACGCACGAAACCAGACAAAAAACACAGGGAGTGGACGTCCGAGCGATGGCCAGTTGGCGCGTGCCCGACTCGAGGGCGCCGCCGGCGGGGGTCCGGGGGGGGGGGCCCGGCGGGGGCAGCACGCGGGCAGGGGAGTGGAGGCTTCCCCCCTAGGGCCGGCGGCGCGTGCGCGTCTCTGTGCGGCCCTGTGCACGGCCACCGGCCCCCGCTGCGGAGCCCCCTGCGGGGCCCCGGGGGGGCGCAGAGTCGGCGGGTGGAGCGATGTTCGGAGACGGAGGAGGGCCAGGGAGGAGCAGCGCGTCATGGCCAGGTGGCGCGCTCCAGGAGGGGCCGCGCCTCCGAGGACATCGAGGGAGCTGCTGCCATCTCTCCTCAGGAGGGGAAAAAGCACACAGACACAATGCATCGTCGATTCCCAGGAGAATGCGGGAAACTACGGGAAATGGGGGGGAGACAAAACCCAGCAAATATGAGGAAAGATCGGGAATCCTTTCATTTGTGTGTATTTACTTGTGTGTCCCAGGGCCCCTTTCATCTTCCCCGGCAGGAGGCGGCGGAGGGCAGACAGAAGGCGGCGGAAGTAAAGCGGGGGCGGCTCCGCCGGCGGAAGGCTGGCGGGAGCTTCGCCGGCTCGAGGCGCCTGCGTCGCAGAGGACGGACGTGCCAGGTCGCAAGTCCTGGCGGGTGCATTTCCCCCTCGGCCGCGCCATGGCGAGCGCTGGGCGCTGAGGCGAACGGCTTCCTTGACCACTGCGAGGTGAGCGTTCGCGGGGAGCCCGACCCGCGAGGGCGGCGGCACTGTGTTGTGGCGGTTGCGTTGCTGAAAATAGGGCGTAGGGGTCATGCGTGGTAGGCGTGCCCTGAGGCGAGCGGTGAGGCTCGCATTGGTGGTGGGTGCAGCGTGGCACCATGGAAGGAGGATTACACGTGTGGCAGCCGCGCAGCTGGCTTTCGCCGAGGTGCAGAACTCGGTGCCCCAGCTGCTTTCAATACTTGTTGAAATTCGAGGAGAAGCGAAGGAGGAAAAGGCCCCATAGGTTGTGAAGTCTCTGCTGAAGGCGAGGACGCTGAAGGTGCGGAGCTTCAACGTGGAGTCGCTGCGCAGGGTGGGCACGCTGGACGAGTTGCTGGGGCTGGCCAAGGTGGAGGGCGTAGCGATCTTCAGCATGCAGGACGCGCAGATGGACTTGGGGAAGTCATGGCAACGGGCATCCACGAGGTGCATTCCCTGGCAAGGCTGGGTAAGGGCCAGCGCGACGGTTGCCTGACTGCGATCAGATTGAAGTTCCTGAGGTCGAGCGAAGTTCGGTGTGAGCATGCATGGCTGGACGGGAAGTTGCAGGGCATCACGACCAGGAGTGCGAGCAGCAGGAGTGTCGAACGTGACTTCTATATATTGAACGGCTACGCTCCCACCAACGAGGCGGGCAGTCTGCCAAAAGCTACCGGCGCCTTTGAGCACCGCGAGAAGCATTTAGAGTCCCGCGACCGCTTCTGACAGACCTGCCGCAGTACGGTCAGCCAGGTCCCTGGTCGTGCTGCCCTTGTCGCCACATTGGACGCCAATGCCCATGTGCCACCCCATTTGCCGCTGGTAGGTCGTGCTGGAGTGCGACGAGCCGGACGGCACATCAACGGCAATGGCCACGCGTTGATGGAGTTGTTGTTGTAGGGTTTCGTGATGATGGCTCTGAATACATGTGGGAGGACTGGCCGTTTTTATTGCACATGGCGAAGCCCGCACGGGACATGCACCACGATTGACTACGTGCTGGCCCGCAGGCGGGGAGGGCATGGTCATTCTTCGCTGCCGCCGGCAGACCTCCATGCCAACCTCGGCGGCTACAGGGATCACAGGCCGCTGGGAACATCCTTTTTCGCGGGTGCCAGGGTTCCCCCCGCGCGGCCTGCGGGCCGCCTCAGGCGGCATCGTGGGGTCTTGCTGGCAGATCTTGTGAAATTGCAGCAGGCGGGGGACGACGACGACAATAGTGTGCCACTTCTTTGTCGCCTGCTCGACTTTCGTGCCAAGATGTGGGAGGGTATCGAGGCAAAGGGGCTGCGTGGGGACTGGTCGGAAATCTGTGGCGGGGGGGAGGTGCGAATCTCCGTCGGCATACTTCGATGCGATGGAGGGGGTTGTCATAGACGCGGCGCTACAGGACTACACATCTCCTCCTGCGAAGGGGACAGGCATGGGGGCAGTGTTCAGCGAGCCCACGGCGAAGCTGATCCAGACTAAGCAGTACTAGCAGAGACAGGTGGCAACCGTCCCCGATAGCTCGAGGTGGCTGAGGCGTCAGGTCCAGCAGCGGTACGACGTAGGCGGCGACGGCTTCGATCAGGGGCGAGAGAGGGCAGATGGCGGCGGCGCTGGCAGATGTGGCCGAGCAAGCAGCTGGACTGCGGAACCTAAGGGGGCCCCGCGCGATTATCAATGCGTTGGCCCAGGATCCCGCCGCCCCCATCATGGCGGTGAATGACCCGAGCATGCGGCTGCCATGCTTCGATTCAGAGGATGATCGACGGGCGCGGGTTCAGGGCGTATGCGATGCGTGCGACGGACAGGCGGCGGGGCTAGACGACGGCCCTCCACGCGCTGGATGCGCGGGCAGAGACGATGGCTGGATTGACCCATGCGGCATCGACGAAGTGAGGGGGGGGGGGGGGGGGGGGGGCGTCGTGGAGCTGCCAAGTACGAAGGAAGGGCCGACGCTGCAGTGGCCGCAGGGTGGGCCACCAGTGGGCGCAGCGGCCGAAGCATGGAAGCCCCTCCCCCCCCCCCCGCGGCAGATCTTCAACGCGGCGCAGGCGTTGGGCGAGGCCCCGCAGAGGTCCAAGGACGGGCAGACGATGCAGTTGAGGAAGCCGAAGGGGGGCGGCAGCTCGGTAGTGAAGGGCCACAGCGCCATCAGTTTGATACGCCACGTCGGAAAATGGCATTTGCCAGGGTGACGACGCTGGGCGCGATGCGCGCGGTGGCCCGCGGGATCTCGCCGACGCAGTTTGAGGCGATGCCAGGGGCGTGGCGCGCGTGGTGCCGCGGCGGTGGCAGGTGGAGCTTTTGTGCGGCATCGGCGGGCCCATCGTGCAAGGCGGCGGGGGGGCCTCTTCGGCCCCTTCCGCCGATGCTGCCCGCGGTGCTGACGGGCATCGGGATGCCGTTCGACATGGTGAATCGCCGGGACATCCGGCAGTGCTTGACGGACTTGCAGGTGCGGTGGGGCGCCAGAGTAGCGGTGGAGGAGCTGCATGATGGCATGCGTTGCCAATGCAGAGATGTGAATACGCGCGAGCCGACTGACAGGACATGGGCAATCCAAGACATGCCCATCGGGAGATCAGGGGGGCAGCCAGGGCGCCTACGGCCATGAGCACGCTGCTGTTGACTGTGACGACTACGGCGGGCCAGGCAGGTGCTGCGCCCTGCTTTTCGCGTGCCCAGCAAGGATATTTGCGACCCGACGCCGGCGGTCAGGGCGGTCGTCTTCGCGCGGTTTTTGTTCGGGGCGATGAGGCGCAAGGAACAGTCGGGCACGTTGGCGCTGCTGAAGGATGACCTGCGCCAATTCTGGCCGACGGGGGACTTGCAGGGGCAGGGTGAAGCGCGCCGCCAGTTTCTCCTCCATGGCGACTTGCCTGAACTGACTGAGCCGTGGCTGGGGTGGCTTGCCTCCTCGGGGCCGCGATGCTTCCGACGTGCACTTGCGCGCGGTGTTGTCGCGGGTTCAGCGGCTGATGCTTCCGCGGCTACCTGGTGGGAGCGCGAGGCGCGTGTGCGCGGTCAGAAGTGCAATGGGGAATACGGGCCCGGCAAATCGCACGCGCGCGGCGCGCCAGGTGCGCGCGAACCCGACGGCAGAGGCATTGCCCGACATAGGTTTGAAAGAAAAGGGCTCGGCGGTCAGGCGGGGCAAGGGGGGGGGAAGTCGAAGCGGGAGGGGGGTGCGTGAGCGAAGTGCCTGGTGCGTCTTCCTCTCTGCCGGTGCCGAGCTCACCTCCGCCGCCCGCCCGCCCCCCGCCCCGCTTCCTTCGCGACGAGCTCGGCTCGAGAAGTATGTTAGGCTCGGGCCGCGCTGGGGCGCGGGGCATTCGCGCCTCTCTCCGCCAGGGGGGGGGGGAGAGCCGCCCTCGCGCGCGCCGCCCCTGCAGAGGTGGGATCGCGCGGGGGCGGGGCTGAGGCGCGCTGCCTCGCCGACTCGCGCCCGCCCTCGTCTCGCTACGGGCTGCGGTCGGCCTTCGACCGCGCCGCGCTGCTTGCTCGGCAGTCGGCGTCGCCCCCGCGAAGCTTCCTGGGCGGCCGTGGTTGCGTTCAGAGACGAAGGGGAGGCTGGCGGGCGCCAGTGGAAGCAACCGTCGCCCCTCCAAGAGACGGCGCTTTTTGATTCGGGGTTTCTGGTGCGACCCATAGCTGTCCATGGCCCCCAACTGCGCGCTGCGCATGCTGACTGGTTCCAGCGCGGGTGAGTGCAGTGCGCCTGGGCGGCTGCCTGGGACATTCATGTGAGCCATCGGCTCGCGGCGATTGCACCACGTGGCCCGAGCCCCTAGGGATCAGGGAACCTTGCTGACCGTAGCTGGGTCGACTGGGGCAGGCGGCTAGCTTTAGACTGGCTGATGCACCTAAGCGTCTGGTAGTCCAGCTCCCCTCCTGTGGCAGTTCAGTCCGCGTCTCTGTGTTCCCCACTGCTTGAGTTCGCAGCTTTCTTGCTCTTCCCATGCGTCTCTCTCTCTCTCTCTCTCTCTCTCTCTCTCTCTCTCTCTCTCTTCCCCCCTCTCCTGTTTCACTAGGTTTATGGCGGGGCCGCGCATCAGCAACGCAGTCGTCCTTCGTCAGGGTAGCTTGAGCTTCTTCGGCTCGCGCGCCTCGGGTACGCTTCACGCTGCGGCAGCCAGGGTACGCAGCCCAGGATCTGCATTGGCTGCATCTCGTTCTCGTGATGGCCCACTATGACGGCAACGTCATTCAAAACTAATGGGATGCACCCGAGCGTGTTTGATTGGCATGGAGGCTCTCTGGCTCATGGGCTCGTGTCGCTGGACGCTTCCGATTCTCTTCGCGTTCGCTCTCTTTCGCCTCTACCTTCGAACCTTTCGGCTCCCTCCTCCACCTCCTGCAGCTCTCCTTGGCCTATCTCCTTCACGCCACAACTCATCGAACACTTCGAGCTCTCTTTCACCTCTCTCCATGAACTCCGCATTTCCTTCCTGTGTCCTGCGTTATTCCACTCAGGTGCCCTAACTTTGCGTCCTCCCCTTGCGCCCCCTCCCGTGCCAGCGTTTGACTACCAGTGCGAAGTCGGGCAAGTCAGCGCGGGAGAGGGGGGGGATGTGCGCGCCGCGTCGGCCATGGCAGGCAGTTGCGTCGTCGTCATTGTCGTCGCCGCCGCCGTTGCCGCCGTCGACGCCGTCTGTCGTCCGTCGTCCGTCGTCCGCCGTCCGCCGTCGTCCGTCGCCGTCGTCCGCCGTCGTGGTTGTCGGCGTGGTCGTCGTCGTCGTTGTCGTCGTTGTCGTCGTCGTCGTCATCGTCGTCATCGTTGTCATTCGTCATTCGTCTTTCGTCGTTTGTCCTCCGTTGTGCGTGTCGTCCAATGTCTGTCGTTGGTCGCCGTCGCGTCGTGCTCCTGTTTTGTCGTCGTCGTCGTCTTCGCCCTCCTGTCGCCTGCCTCCCCCTTTCTCGTAGTCCAGCTCCTGGTCATTCGTCTTAAGTTCGCGCCCGTGCTCCTCATTCCACATGCGGTCGGAAACGAGAATAATGATAATGTATACGGAGGGAGGAGAAGGACGAGGACAATGACGAGGTGAATGAGGAGAGCGGAGACAATCCTTGTCCTCCTCGCCTCCTCCTTCTCCGTTATTGTTATCTTCGTCTCCCTCCCCTCCACTGGTCCCCACACTCCTCCTCTCTCCCCTCCCCTCCTCGCCGCCCTTCGCCACGCCGGGCGCGGCTCGGAGAACCTGCAAAGGCGGCGACGACGGAGATCGGGGCGCGCCCGCACGATCGCTTCCCTCGAGGCCTGCCCGTGGCCGCGCGCCGCGTCGGCCGCTGCGGGCCGCGCCCGCCGCCGCCGTGCGATGGGGGCCGCCGCCGCGCCGCGGGCGGTGCCCGGCGGGGCGGCGGCGGAAGGCGGGCGCGGCGGCGGGTCGCCGGCGGAGCCAGGCCGCCGCCCGGCATCCCCCGCGCGCGGCGGCTGCCGCCGCCGCCGCGCCGCCGCCGCCGCCGCCTCGCCCCGCCGCGCTGCGCCGCCGGACGAGGACGAGGAGAGGAGGAGGAGAGGAGGAGGGAGGAGGGAGGGAGGGAGGAGGAAGGAGGGAGGAGGGGGAGGAAGAGGAGGAGGAAGAGGAGGAGGAGGAGGGGGAGGAGGAGGAGGAGGGCTGCCCCCCCCCCCCCCCCCCCGCAGCCTCCGGGTGGCCACGGATGGTTCCAGGCAGGCCCCTTTGTCACCGAGCGCGTTCCACTGCTCGCAGAGTGCCTGCTCGCGAGCGTCCGGAACCAAAAAAAACATGTCTGCTTCGATGTCATGTATGGTAGATCCCCCGCGGCGGATCCAGGTCATTTGCGAGCAGTCACCTTTGCGAGTAGCGGAAGGCGCTCGTCTACCTTAGGAGGCCCCCGCCAGACCAGGGGCGCCGCCGAAGCGAGGCCGCCCCCCTGGCCGCCGCCCTGCGGCGCTCGCGCCCGCTGCCGCCCGACCGCCGCGCGGCCGCCGCCGCCCCGGCCGGCGCGCGCAAGCGAGCCTGGCGCCGAGCACTCGGTCCCCGCGTGCGGCCATGGGGCCATCCACGTCGCGAGCGCGGGCGGGCCACGCGGGCGGAGGCGGCGGCGCCGGCGGCGGAGAAGCAGGGGGCCCAAACCCTGGGCGCGCGTGTTTTTTTTTTTTGGGGGGGAGGAGGCGGCGCGAGGGCCCCCTGCAGAGGGGCCACAGACGGCCCCCCCCCGAGGAGGCCGAGCTCGAGGAGAGGGCCGCCCGCGTCGTGCCACGCGCCGAGCTCCGCGGGGAAGGCCAGAGCCCCGAATCCCTCCGAACTCTGTTATCTTCGCGTGCTTTCGGCGTTCTTGCAATTCCGCTTCCGAAGGATTTCCGAGGCCTGACGAGGCCATCAGGTCGCCCAGTGCACAGCCACGTAGAGCCCAGAAGGGCTTCCAGAGGACTCCGAAGACTGGCACTGGAGCGGGGATACGTGGACGGCAAAGAGTTCCTGACGTAGCCCCAGTGTGGCCACAGATGGTCCAAGGCCATCATGTCACCCAGTGCAGGACCACGTTGTGCCCAGAAGGGCCTCGAGAGGGCCCTGCAGGATCCCCAGGGCGCCCCAGGACTCCGAAAGAACTCCGAGATAGATAGGTCCATGAAACCATTGGAGGGCGGATCCATTGCACGTGCCCCAGGAGTGTATGGAGCCCCCCCTCCAGCCAATACGCTGAGCTAGTGAACACTTCGGGTTTGAAAGTTTGAAGGTGGGGAGGAAGCCGCTGACGTAAGGAACACTTTGGGTTCGAAGGGGGCTCGCTGTCGTCGTCGGGCGTCGTCGTTCGTCGTTCGTCGTTCGTCGGTCGTCGGTCGTCGGTCTTCGTTTGTTGTTGCTGTTGTTGTTGTTGTTGTTGTTGTTGTTGTTGTAGTTGTAGTTGTAGTTGTTGTTGTCGTTGTTGTTGTTGTTGTTCTTGTTCAACTCTCATTTCTGAAGAATGATTCTTGTTGATCCCCCCCGTGAGGTGCACATTGTTGTTTGATTGAAGTGCCCTTCCCCGGGCGCGCACCCTGTTTCTTTATCAGGGAAAGTCTTGAGGGTCAAGCTGTGTCGTTGGCCCCCGGTTTACAACAACAACGGCTCCCACTTGAGACTTCCTTACAATTTAGCCAGGTTCCTGCTCCCGCCCGAGACTTCCTCGCGTTTTATTCAGGAGTCGCGCTCTCGCTTGGGACTTCCTTAAAATTTATTCTCCCGGCGCTCTGGAGTCGCGCTCTCGCTGGAGACTTGCTTGCAATTCACTGAAGAATAGCGCCCTTGCGTTGGATTTTTCTATGATTTACTCAAGCGCCGCGCTTCCGACACCCAGGCACCCAGGAGTCGCGCTCACGCTTAGGACCCCCTCACAGATTACCTAGGAATCAGGATCTCGCTGCCCTTCGTGGCCCCGTTGCAGCCCTTCGTGGCCCCTTCGCTTTGTTTCGTGGCCCCGTGGCCCCCTCGCTGCCCTTCGTGGCCCCGTTGCAGCCCCTCGTGGCCTCCTCGCTGCCCTTCGTGGCCCCGTTGCAGTCATTCGCGGCCCCCTCGCTTTGTTTCGTGGCCCCGTTGCAGCCCTTCGTGGCCCTTTCGCTTTGTTTCGTGGCCCCGTCGCAGCCCGTCGTGGCCCCGTTGCAGCCCTTCGTGGCCCCCTCGCTTTGTTTCGTGGCCCCGTTGCATCCCTTCGTGGACCCCTCGCTGCCCTACGTGGCCCCATATATGTATGCCCTTCGTGGCCCCCGCTCGTTCGCGCCCGTGGTGGCCCCATATGCATCTGTCCTACGTGGCCCAGTTGCTACCCTCAGTGGCCCCATCGTTGCCTTCTGTGCCCCCCCCCCGCATTATCTGCCCTTCGTGGTCCCCGCTCCTTCGCGCTCTTCGTGGCCCCATACTCATTCCCTTCGTGTCCCCGCTGTTGCCCATCGTGGCCTACTTCGTGCCCTTGTGGCCCTGATGTCGTTCTCTTTCGCTCTCGCTTTCGCTCGTCGTCGTCGTTGTCGCCGTCGTCGTCGTCGTCGCCGTCGTCCTCGACGTCGTCGTCGTCGTCGTCGTCGTGGTCGGTCCCCTGTCCGTCCCTCTTGGGGTCGGGTTGACGGTCCGCGGCCGCCTCGCCGATCAGCGCTGCCGCTGGCCAGGCCGACGGTCCGTGGCCGCCCCGCCGCTTGCTGGGGCCCGGCCTGCAGGGAAGAAAGGTATACCCCCCCAAAGGGGTTCGATCGAAAACGAAGAGGGCGGGTATCGAGGGTTTGGGAAATGGGCGTCATTGGACACTCTAGCAGATACGGGCGAACAGTCTTAAGATGATTGTTGCTGTTGTTGTTGTGGTTGTTGTTGTTGTTGTTGCTGTTGTTGTTGTTGTTGATGTTGATGTTGATGTTGATGTTGATGTTGTTGTTGTAGCTGTTGTTGTTGTTGTTGTTGTTGTTGTTGTTGTTGTTGTTGTTGTTGTTCGTCGTCGTCGTCGTCGTCGTCGTCGTCGTCGTCGTCGTCGTCGTCGTCGTCGCCGTCCGTTGTCGGCCTCGTCGGCGATCGTCGTCGTCGGCGTTTGTCGTTCGTCGTTCGTCGTCGTCTTCGTTGCTCGTCGTCGCTGCCCCGCCTGCGCTCCAGGGGACGGCCCGGACCTCTCCGACTGGTGCCGCGGCCTGGGGCATCTGACGCTGAACCAGCTGTGGGGCATCCCGGGCACCCACAACTCCGCCCCGCCCTTGGCTGCGATCGGCTACTCCAGATTTCGTAATAAAGGGAGGGGGGTCTCATTTCGGGGGGGGGTCTTTTCCAAACTATCTTGGAGGGCCTGGGGGGGTCTGGGGACGATGTTTTGGAGGGTTCTCCCACGGGGGGGGGTCTGAAATGGCTTGTCTTGGAGGGTCCAGACCCCCTCCCTTTTATAACGAAATCTTGAGTGCACGCAACGAGTCACCTTCCGCCGGGGCGACCTCTGGTGTCGGCCCCCTGGGCCCCCGGACGGCCGGAATGCGAGCCGAGAGCGGCGGAGTGCGCGCTCGGGACCGGCCGCCCGCCCCGCCCCCCCCGCGCCCCGCGCAAGCCGCGCACCACGGGCCCTTGCCTACGCTCAAGATCGGCCACGCTCAGAGGGGGATAATTAGGGGGAGGGGGGGAGGCGTCGTGGAGGCTCCCCCTGCTTCTTAGCAGGCCAGGGCCTTGTCTGTGGATGTCAGGCCCGCGCCTTCTAAGAAGCGGCCTCATTCGAAGGTTAGGTCGGGCATGTCCCCTCACAGGTGGATTTTGGACGAAAACTAGAAAATACCCTCAACATTCAAAACGAATATCAATAATAGTCAGAAATTCCTCCCAGAGTATTTTTGTTTGACTATTGTTGCATATTCCTCCTATAGAGGGACACGCCCGACTTACTTCTAAGAAGCCTCCCCCCCTTCCCCTGCCCCCTCTGTGCGCGACGCCGGCCAGACGCCGACAGGAAGACCGCTTTTTGGGCCCAGGAGGGGCTGCCGCGGGAGCTATGTCGGAGGAGGAGGAGGAGGAGGAGGAGGAGGAGGAGGAGGAGGAGGAGGATGAGGGGGAGGAGGAGGAGGAGGAGGAGGAGGGAGGAGGGGGAGGGGGAGGAGAGGGGAGGGGGAGAGGGAGGGGGGAGGAGGCGAGGGAGGAGGAGGAGGAGGAGGAGGGGATGAGGAGGAGGAGGAGGAGGAGGAGGAGGATCGCTTCTCAGAGTTGTGGCGTGGGACCTGCTCGTGGCCGAGCCCTGGCCGTGGCCTCTGGTGCTCCTGATGTGGTAGCACGCCGGCTGCAGCCCATGCGATCGGGACGAGGCGGAGCAAGGCGGAGGTGGCAGCGGCGTGGGCGGAGGTCGAGCAGGAGGCTGGCGGCAGGATTGATTTGCCTCAGAGTTCATACCCTCTTCGAGTCCACAGAGCATGCGTCGAATGCTCGTAGTCCGACGAACAGTCTACATGCTGTGGGTGCTTTCGTTCAGGACTGTACCGGGGAGGCTTCAGACCCTGGAGGACTCCTTATTTGAGCAGGGCGGCCGTGATGTCCATAGCAAGTCTACGATTGGAGTTCCACCAGCGTCCAGACACTGGATTCCTCATCCAGTGGCTCCTTATTCAATGCCTTCACTGTATTTTTCGTAGGATCGACGAGCACTATAATTCGGGGGTAAATCAGTTTGTGCAGTCAACTCACACAGTAAGGACGAGCAATTTTCCAAATTTGCCCTTGTATCCTTCCTCTTCGGCTGATCCACAGAACTTTCGCTGGCCAGCCTCGCTCGAAACATGTTAACATGTCCCTCCAGGGCCCTTGCATCCTTACCGCGCATCCTTACGGCGGGGGCGTTGGTTAAGGAACGTGCCCGGGAGGCTTCACACCCTGGAGGACTCCTTATGTCATGAGGGCGGTGGGGAGATCCGTGGTCAATCCATGATTGGAGCTTCACCGGCTCGCAGGCCCTGGATGCTTCATCCAATGCTTCCCTATCCAGTGCCCTCGCCGTCCGTCGCCATTTTGGCTCGAGGCCATGGAGCGCCCGACGGCCGCGAGTCGTCCTCGGCGCCTTGAGCGCGGGGGGCCCCGCGCCTCGGGCCAGCGTGCAGTTTTGAACCTCCGAGCTGGGGGAGCGGCGCGCGGGCGTGGCGGGAGGGCGCCTCCCGCGCGGGGCGCTGCGGCTCCCGGCGATCGCGGCGGCTCGGGGGGGCGGTGCCTACTGGGTGCGCCCCTGCGGCCAGTGGACCTACTGCACGAGGGCTCGGTGCTTCGGCTGCCAAGCCAAGGCCCAACCTTGGGCGACCAGGCGGGAGCCCCTTTCCAGCCTGAGCCCGACGCGCCGAGGGCTGCGTCCTGGCGGGCAAGGGCAAGAGGGGCCGACGCAAGGCACGCGCCGTGGCAGGGCCCCTGGCGGCGTGCGCCTCGGACTCAGGAGAAGGAAGCAGCAGCCACGGCGGCAAGGGCAAAGCAGGCGGCGGCTCACAGCAGGCATCTCGTCTTGTAGAGCTGCAGCGCGCCATCGAGCACCTGGGGGCGTTCCCCAGCCTGGGTGGCCATGGAGACGAGTGCGTGGCTGAGCGGCTGGCCGCCCTTCGAGCCAAGAAGCAGGAGGCCGCAGCAGCCCAGGCCGCGGACAAGGAGGCAGCGATGTCGCCAGCAACGCGGCTGCGACGAGCGGCCAACACGGCCAGCAAAGTGGAGCGCAAGGCCGCAGGAACTCGCAGGACCATGGAGGCTGCAGACGCAGCTGTGGCCGAGGAGGAGGCGGCAGTGCAGGCGGCTGCAGACCAGCTGGAGGATACCGAGGACCGCAGAGCCGAGGCGCGCGAGCGGCTGGTCGCCTTGGAGGAGAAGGCCGCTGCTGCCAAGGCTACCCACGAACGCCTGCAGGTCCCGGCTGGTGACCTGGAGGCCATGCGCGGGCTCTTCCTCCAACTGCGAACGCTCCCGTTGGCACACCTGGCAGGCAACTTCGCCAGGGCCTGGGAGCTCACCATGCAACGGCTGCAGGCGGTGGAAGGAATGTTCGCCCTCCAGGAGCCCGCGGTGGAGGAAGCCGCGTGATCGCTGGGGAGACTGCAGCCCAATCGATGGCGGGGCGATCGGCTCCGACTCCGACGCCGAGCCGGGGGTCGATGTTCAGTCAGCCGCCGAGCGTGGGCAGGCAGAGAGGCGCGGCCCAGCGACGGGCCCGTGGCCGCGGGTGCCGCAGAGTGCAGTGCGAGAGTTGGCGGCTGAGGCATCCGATGTGGGCCCTTTGGCGGCGCTGTTTGCACGGGGCGCGGCGGCGGCTGGCGGCGCGCAGCAGCCGCCATGGCCCCGGCAGGGCAGCCCCCGCCGCGGGCGCGCGCCCGCTGGAGCGGGCAGCTGTGATCCCGAGAGAGCTGGACCCTTTCGACATCAGCAGGCTCTACGAGTGGATCGCCTTCCAGCAGCTCCCGAAGGCGGCGCAGGAGCACAACTGTAGGCCTGGCTTGGTGAAGGCCCTCCGCGTTGCCTACGAGGACCCCGGGCGGGCGACGTTGGGCGGCGCCGTCAGCGAGGAGGTCAGCGCTGCTGGTTCGGTCATCTCAGCGATCGTGTCCATGCTGAGGGACAAGCGCCTGCCCGTCGGGGCCAAGACAAAGGCGCTCGCCGCGAAGATGGACCAGCGGAGAGAGCTGCAGTTGCAGGCGTGATGGCCGGCCCCCGCGGGGGCCTTCGCCTCGGGCCACCGCGACCTGGCCCCAGGCGCAGCGCTGAGCTTCGCGCTGCGGTGCTCATCTCGCGGCCGGCGACAGGACTGGCCAGCCGCTGTCAAGGCCTGCCGCGAGGACCGTGCTCGACGCGAGCGCAGCCGGCGACCCTGGGCGGCGGTGGGCGTTCCCGCCTCGGCACTGGCTCTCACGTTGAAGCGCATCAGCTGGCAGATCGCGGGGGGCGGCCTCCTTCTGAAGGACGAGCAGGGCATTGAGTTTAACGTCGGGTGCAGGTCGCCGTCCTTCCTGACGGCGCGCGCTCGACGCATGACCAGGAAGGCGGTCTGGCCCTGGCGCTCGCCGCCTGCTCGCCGCCTGCCTGCAGGCCCTGTCCGGGCCAGGCTCGCCAGACGCAGGGAGGACATCTGCCCGACGTGCCTCTTCTGCCAGGTACTGTTCGTGGACGCCGCGCCCGTCCTGGAGCGCCCGCGCGGGCGTCCGCGCTGGGTGGGGCAGCGCGTAGAACGGATGAGCCCCATGGTGGTCCTTGCTGGAACCGCTGGGACCACGGTCTCCACGGACGCTATGTGCGTCAATGGGCGCTCCGATTCCCTGCGCAGCGCTGGCCGGGCCGTCGCGGCGATGTCTCTGGGCGGCAGGGTGCTGGCGCAGGCCCGGGGCCGGATGCCGCCGCGTGCGCTGCCATCGCGGGCGGCGTGCGCAGGTGGGGGCGTTGCGGCGGGAGTCGCCATCAGTGAGTGTGCGGGATTGCATGTGATCCTCGGCGTCTGCGTGGGGACGGTCGATTACATCCACGACGTGAAGGGGGCGCCAAGGCCGACCTCGCCGCGCGCGCGGGCCTGGGCAGGCGACGGCGCGGAAGGCGTGGCTGTCAAGCGCATCCCTGCCCGCGCGTCCGAGGAGGCGGTCAGGCGCGGGGTGATCAGCGAGCCGGCGAAGGACGGCAACCGCGTTGCCGACTAGAGCGCCAAGCTGGGGGCCAGCCAGCATGCGGCAGGTGATGAAGAAGTTCTTAGGCTGGGGGGTCGGGCGGCCCGAACCCGAGCGGCGGCGATGCGCGCCGCGAAGATCGAGGCCCACATCTTTGAGCTCGGTGCCCAGGGCTGCCGGCCGACGGCGGCGCTGGAGGACCTCGACCTCGGGCCCCAAGAGCGGGGCCCCATCGAGGCCAGCACCGCGGCAGGGGGCTCCCCAGGCGCGGCGGCGGCCGTTGAGCTGGCGGCTATGTGAGCTGCGGCAGCTCCCTGCCCTGGCGGGCCTCCCCGCGGCCCGGGCGGCCCGCCTGCGCGAGCGCCCCGCGGCCCCTGCGCCGACGGCGCAGGGCGGGGGGGCCGCGGCGGGCGGCTCGGGAGCGTCGGGCGAGGCGGCTGGGGGCTCGAGACGAGCGGCGCGCAGGATGCAGACGGCCCCCGCCGGAGAAGACAGCGCCGCTATTAGACGGCCACCCCCGCCCGCGAGCGCGAAAGGAGACCCCTGGCAGGCGCGCGGGCGCCGCCTGATTCACGGGCGGGCGCTGCGCGGCGACTCAGTGGAGCTCCTGGCGTGCGCGCCCTGCTACATAAACGCGCGCATCCCAAGGGCGGTCCGGATGGGGGCTCCGCGACGAGCGCGCGGGGGCCACGGCGAGAGTTCGGACGGGCTCCAGGGCGCAGGCTCGCGGCGACTTCGAGCGCAGCCAGCTGCCGGGCACCGGCGCCGCGCAGGCTTGCGGCGCGCTGTCGGCGCCCGCGCCCGCGGTGAGGGCGCGCTGGAGTGATAAGCTCGGCGCCGCGGCGGAGGCTTGAGGTGGGGCGAGCGCGGCGGCCCCTGCAGCGCCAGCCAGCCAAGTGGAGGCCGCGCAGCCCGCCAAGTGAAAGAGGACTGCCACCTCGGTCGTGGGCGAGGGCGCCAGCGGGCCTGCAGGGGGCCCTCATCCAGCCGCCCGTCGCCGCGGTCGGGCTGGGCCAAGGGCGCGGCTTTGCCGAGCAGGCGCGGGCCAGGGGCCGGGCGGGGCGCGAGGCGACGACGGCGGCGGCGGCCGCGACGGCCTACGAGAGTGGCTGGTGCGGGACCCGCAGAAATGCATGAATTCACTCACGGGCCTTCTGGCCCTTAAAGAGCAACCGCAAATGCCCTCACCGTATTTTTCGTAGGACCGACGAACGTTCTATTTACGGGACGGATCAATTTTGTACAGGCAGCCCGCATGGTAAGGACGGGCAACCTTCCAAGATTATGCCCTTGCGTCCTCCCCCTTGCGGCTTATCCTCTAGAACTTTCGCTGGCCAGCCTCGCGCGAGAAAAGTTAACATGGCCCCCCAAAGGTCCTCGCAGCCTTACTGCACATCCCTACGGCGGGCGCGTCGGTGAAGGAATGTGCTCAGGAGGCTTCAGACCCTGGAGGATCCCTTCTCTTATGAGGGCGGTGGTGATGTCCAGGGCTGCTCCATGATTGGAGTCCCACCAGCTCGCAGAGGAGGAGGACGAGGACGAGGACGAGGACGAGAAGGAGGAGGAGGAGGAAGAGAAAGAGGAGGAGGAGGAGGAGGAGGAGGAGGAGGAAGAGGAAGAGGAGAGGATAATGCTACTAGTAGGAGGAGGACGAGAAGGATGACGAGGAGGAGGAGGAGGAGGAGGAGGAGGAGGAGGAGGAGGAGGAGGAGACGGGAGGAGGGAATGGATGAAGACGAGGAGGAGGTGCAGAGAAACATGAGGAGGAGGAGGAGAGTAGAGGAGAGAGAGAGGGAGAGAGAGAGAAAGAAAGAAAGAGACCCAGGATTTTTCATCCACTGGCTGCTTACCCGGTGCCTTCACCGTATCGTACTGGTTGGCTGTGGTCGATCCGATCTCCGACCCCGAAGGGGGGAACACCGCGCACGCAGTATTGCCCGCCCCCGGCCCTGCCGCCGCTCGGCCTGTGGGTTCGCTGGGCCGAGCGACAGCTCGGCCCCGCGCGCCGCGGACGAGGAGGCGGAGGAGGAGGAGGCGGAGGAGGAGGAGGAGGAGGAGGCGGAGGAGGAGGAGGAGGAGGAGGAGGAGGAGGAGGAGCAAAACTGCAGTTGCAGGAGGATCGAAGTTTGCCGAACGTCGAAAAGAAAAAGACGAGGAAAACGAGGAGGAGGAGGCGGAGGAGGAGGAGGAGGAGGAGGAGGAGGAGGAGCAGGAGGGGGAGCAGGAGGAGCAAGAGAAGGAGCAGAAGGAGCAGAAGGAGCAGGATGAGGTTGAGGAGGATCGAGGCTCGCCGCACGTGGAAAAAGGGAGTCAGACGAGCAGAAGAGGAGGCAGGATGATGATGATGATGATGATGATGATGATGATGATGATGATTATGATGATGATGGATGATGATGATGATGATGATGATGATGATGATGATGAGATGATGATGATGATGATGATGATG
>CAUYUJ010020849.1:0-39062 GCA_963575745.1 Prorocentrum cordatum
GGGATCGGAATTCATCGGATGGGGCGCACGGCTGAGGCTTTACATGAGGAGACCTTGGAGGGGGTCGGAGAACATGCCTCGCGAGAAAGCCGCGTGGTATTCGGATGCTATCTCGCGGGAGAGCCGCGTGATAGCATTTAAACAGTGCCAGACGTCTCGTGACACATGCGGGCAGCATATTACAGATCCCGTGCTTAGCTGCCCCGATACGCAACGCGCAACACGTATCGCATCGATGCGGGGCTCAATGCGTAGTCTGCAATAGGTCAGACGCGAAACATTCGCCAACACGCGGTCCGATACGTGGAGCCAGCGCGCACGGACGTTTTGAACACGAGGCGCGTTGCGTTTCAAAACGGGCGTATCGAGGCACCTGAGATCCAGCGGGTGTTGGGCGTCCTGGGAAGGAGCTGAGGCACCGCTAGAAATCGAGCCCCTAGGGGCCAAACTTTTGCCCGTATCCAGAACGCCTCTGTTTTGGGGGGAGGGGGCCGAACCTCAAATCTGCCACATATGCACGGACTGACGCCTGAAAGGCAAGGGTTAATTAGGGGATGGACGGGGGAACGGCCACGTCGGTGGGAGGCCCCGTCCATAGTTGGCAGCGGCGCACCTCCCATCACCCCTTTCGGTGGCGAGGAGCGCGAGAAGGAAGAGGAACGCAGCATGCAGGGCGAGAGGAGAGGGCTGATGGCTGCGAAGGCTCGGAACGCGAAGATCTCTAGAGGAGGGAAACTTTGAGCGAGGCGTGGAACTCATCCTGACTCATCTCGACCTCATCTAAACCGATGAGTTGCGATGAGTCCCGGATGAGTTTGCAACGGATGGTGGCGTTGGTAAGAAGAGGGGGACGGGGGGGACTAAGGAAGAAGATGAGGACGACGAGAGAGTTGTGGATGAGGATGAGGGGGAGTTAGTAGATAAGACGAAGAGGAGGAGGAGGAGGAGGAGGAGGTTGGTGAGGAATACGAGACATGTATGGGTGGTTGATGGTTGGGAGGGAGATCTCCGGTTGGATGGTTGGATGGTTGGGAGGGAGATCCATGGTTGATGGTTGGGAGGGAGATCCCTGGGAGAGACATGTATGGGTGGTTGATGGTTGGGTGCGTGGTTGGATGGTTGATGCACGTCGATGTGCATGAGGAAATGTAGATACACTGGTGAAAATGATGAGGACGAGGCGGGGGGAGGCGGGGAGGTCTGCAGAATCGGCGGCGCTAGCCCCGTGGCGCCTCATCCACGTACGTGTGCGTAGCGCCCACGTGCCTCACCGCGAGCACCTCTTCGTCGCCGCGGTCGTCGCCATCGCCGTCGTCGTCGTCGTCGTCGGTCGTCGTCACCTGAGCCCAGAGCGTTGCCACCTCAAACCGTTTCTGAGTTCGCCGCCATCGTCGTTGAGAGGGGTGCGCAGACAGGGTGACCGCGCATCGAGAGCAGTGCATACATGAGCATTGGCAACTGCAGCACCTCGGATAGATAGATCGGCCGTGCATCGCAGATATGCCCACGATCGCCATCGGGCATACCGAGGCGGCGTATACTCATCGCCTGGCATAACAAAGCAAGCAAATGATGGGTGTGGTTTCCACCACCACCACCACCATACGTTGGAGGGGGGGGGGGTCCTCCTCCTCCTCCTCCTCCTCCTCCTCCTCCTCCTTGCCCTGCTCCTCCTTCCCCCCTCCAACTTCTGGTGGTGGTGGTGGAAAACAGGCTCATCAGCAAACCCCCCTCCAGGCTCTCTCCGAGGGCTCAGGCGAACAAGTCTGAGACTCGAGGGGGGCACGATCCGTCGCCTTGAAGGGATGGTGCCCACCCGCATGGGCGCTACGGGTCCCCCCCTCGAGTATAGTAGAGCTCTCCCGAACAAGTCTGAGACTCGAGGGGGGGCGCGCTCCGTCGCCTTTAAGGGATCGTGCCCACCCGTATGGGCGCTACGGGCCCCCCCCTTGAGTACTCGAGGGGGGGCACGCTCCGTCGCCTTTAAGGAATCGTGCCCACCCGTATGGGCGCTACGGCCCCCCCCCCTCGAGTATAGTAGAGCTCACCCATGACCCCGCATGCATGTCTGCACACTTGATGGGCGAGTGGGGCGAGTGCACGGTGGAGGAGGGGGGTGGTGAGGAGGAAGAGGAGGTGACTGCCTGGCTGATTGACACACGTGTGCGGGGCCGTCGGCTCTCAGGGGGTAGACAGGGGCTGCGCGCGGACCGTCGGTCCCCAGGGTCAGCGCCATTGGGGGTCGGTTGGGATTGCAGTCCCAGCCGACCCCCCAATGGAGCCGACCCCCAATGGAGCCGACGGAGCCGAACGCCGAGGGAGAAGATGTACCAACACAGCGTGATTCAACGCAGTCGAATCGAACAAGTAACGCATCCCTGCAACATGGCGGATATCGCTGGTCAACCCACCTTGTACGCGAGAGGTCACGCGTGGCCCAAGCCCCTGCAAACACGGATGCACATTGCCACCGAGAGTACAGTTGAAAGGAGTGCACGAGCGCCGACACTTCGAGGGTGCAACGTGCACTGGGTATGATAACAAGATCACTGCACGAGGCACTATGACATCCATTGGATAGATGGGGGGGACTGCCCGAAACCTTGGGGGAGAAGGATGTATAGGGATCGGGAAGGTCGAGTATGGACACGGGGAACGCGGAGGAGGTGGGCCATGCACCAACAATTACGATGGCGACGATATGATTTCAGAGGGCGTCGAATCATCGAATCCTACGGTGCCTGTCTGTGCATCACCACCGTTTGTTCGCTTTGATGACGCCCTTGTACAGAGGTCCTAGCGAGTGCCCCGAATCTGACGACGGAGCGAGGAATAGCGAGAAGAGGGAGGCGACGGGTGGGCCCCTGAAGCCGCGAGCTGGCCTTGCTGGGAGGAAACGGTCGGGGGGGGGGGGGGGGTCGGGGGATGTCGTGTAGGTTGACTCGCCCGTGCACGTCCTGTCGTGCCATATATTGTCTCACCACGGCTGGCTAGACCCCGTCTGATCCAGAAACGATGCGGCCAGGCGCAGTGCAATATGAACGTCGGCACCATTTCTTCCTCCTTATCCACACACCCCTACCTCCTCGCACATTCCCTCTTCGTTAACTGCCACATGTTCTCATTATGCATGTCTCCCTCCTTTTGTCATCCAAGCTCCACTCCCAAACCTCCGACGCCGAATCTTCGGCGGTTGCGGCTGGCTTGTCGTTGGCACGCAATTCGTCGTGCAATATCTGCAGGTCTCGGTCTTCAAATCACCATGCCAAGGGTCCACGCCCTCTCTGTATCCCTGCAGTCTCTTCCCCATCCCATCTCTCTATCTATCTCTCTCTCTCTCTCTATCTATCTCTCTCTCGCCCCCCCCGCTCTCCCTGTGTTTATATACACGTATATGTGTAGCCACGTACCGTATAAATGCAGATCGATATTTGTGTTGCTCCTCCTCTCTCGCTCTCTCTCTCTCTCTCTCTCTCTATCGCTCTCGCTCTCTCTCTCTCTCTCTCTCTTTCTCCCGCTCGTGCCCCTCTTGTGCCCCCTCGCGCTCTCCAACTGTGTTACGTTCGCTCGGTATCGCTCCTTCTCCTTCTCTCGCGTTTTTGTTGTTTCTTTCTCTCTCTCTCTCTCTCGTTCCCTCCCTCTATCGATTCCCCCTCTCTCTCTCTACATCTCAACCGCTTTCTATATTATATTTTATATAGTATACACGTTACTGTGCATGCGTGCGTACGTCATACGCGCGCATAGGCCGTGCACGACATGTGGAAACAACGCGGGTCTGGGCGGCCACGCCCCAGTCGATCCTCTTTTTTTTTCATTTCCATGTAGCCGAACTTGCGGAAGACCATCCGCTCGAAGCGAGCCCGATGTGTAGTGTTGCACACAAGTGCGATCGTGCCGTTCATGCTTTCGTCGGCGTAGCAATTGTAATAGCGGGGGTCGCCCTTCCTCCTGATGAGCTGCGCCATGTGGCGGAAGAAGTGGTGTTTTGGAAGGATGTGCACATGCGCTGACTCCAGCAAGTTGCAGTGCAACACACACAACTGGTTGAGCTCATCGCACACGTCGTCTGGGACTTTTCGCCCATGTTCTAACAATAGTTTGTTGAACCGTTCCAGTGCGTTCCCTGCAGCCATTAACTCGTTCCCATGATTACTCGGGGCTAGTTTGTCCACAACTCGGGGGAGGAACCACATGATGAACAAAAAAAAACCACTTAGTCTCCTGCGCTTTGGTGGACATAGTCGGCGCAGCCCTTGTCCCGATCACCCCAGGGGTTAGCTGGCCGATTCTTGTAATGGCGGACTCTGGGACGCCTGTCTGCCGCAAGTGGTCGCAGTACGCAGTCAATTCTACATGGAGCCTCTGTAGGCCCAGCCTGACTTTGTCAGGCTGGAGGTCTGCAGACACATTGAACACATTACACACCAACATTCCCCACGCCACCGACGCCGCGAAAACCTTCATCACCCCAAGGTGTATGCAATGCAATTCGTCCAGGCTGAACGTATGCATGCCAGTTCCGAGAATCGGGTCTAGTAGCGGATTCCTGTGGTAGCATCTCCCCTTCTCTGATTGCCTCCAAAATTTGATTAATCTAGCTGGGGGCACGGACAACGAGTCGAACTCATCAACGTCGAGCAGCGTCGGTGTAGCTTCAATGCGGTCCCCAGCTTTCAGGCCCAGCTTTGGGAAGTCTTGGGTAAGCGCCCGTCCGCGCGACGTGGTTTTGTAGTCCAACCTGAAACGAATATCCCTGTGAAGTTCTGGTGAATCAATCAGAACCCATTTCTCTTGTTGTCGGCACTCATCTTCGCATGCTCCAGGCGCGTGTGGTATCACGGCGTCCATAGTATGTACTAGTATCTCATCGTGGCTCTGGCCACATAGAATACATGGGGCATGTCCAGACCTATGAGCGGGGAACCCCATGCCAGTGGACATCCCTGGCCAGTCCGCCTTGAAATCTATCAGCACAGCTGTCCAATCTAACACCTGCCCCTCATTACCAATGCAATGCAACGTCGACCTCGCGGGGTCGCTTGCCAGCTCCCCCCTTCGCTATCGCTCTCCCTCTCTCCCCCTCTCTCCATCTCTCGCTCCCTCCGCTTCCTCTTTCTCGTGCTCCCCCTCTGTATCCGCAATGTCCATATCTCTCCCTATGTCTCCATCGCTTCTCCCTATCGTGCTATCTACATCTCTCTCTCTCTCTCTCCCCCCCATCTATCTCCCTCTCATCTCTCTCTGTCTCTCTCTCTTTCTAGCGATCCCCATTCTATATCTGCCTCGCCCCCCCCCCCCCCCTCGAACACGCAACCATCCGTAATTCGAGATGCATGCACAGTCGATGCTGGTCCACTTGCAACAAGTGCAGCCGTGATTATTTCTGCTCTCGCAGCAAGCGCCGCCGCATGCCGATCAAGTCCACGAACGCTCAAACTAGGACAGGAGCTGCATGCTTTCCCCGCCATCACCCTACCCTTCAGCACCGAACAACTTACTGCGGGCCCTCGCACCGCCCCAAAACGAGCCACGCGCCTCCGCCCCGCGCGGGCCTTAAGACACACATGCATCCCTCGACAACGGGGGTGGGTGGGGGAAGGAGCGCATAAGCAGCACTGGCTTGCATTACACATAGCTTGCACCGCATATCGAGCCCCCTGTCTACAGTATATATCTTACACCACTCAGCTTGCACCGCATCAATTGCACCACACTGCTACTCAGCATTCATCCCCGTCGCATGCCCCTCAGCCGTCCTTACGAAAGAGACGCCCCTTCCCACCTTCCCAGACATAGATTTGCGAAGTTCGTCTGACTCCCTCCACTCGTGTTGATCGTGCCTCCGTTCTGGAAGGCGACCAGTAATCATGCACTTGAGTGACCACGCAATCATCTCATATATTGGGTACAAGCTACACCAGTGACTGCAGCCACAGTTACAAAGGTCCGATGTTCTTACACAAGCTACCATGTGTCGAACCCCCGTGTTGCAAAAATGTATGTATATTCCCAGGAAGCTATCTTTGTTGTTAAACGGCGTTTTGTCCATGTATAGTGCTAGTGGCAGCGTTCTCTTCCGCTTCTCTGGGCCCGCCCCCCGTGCATGAGGATGCTCTTCGAAATCTTTTATCCAAGTCTCACTCTCCAGGTGATCACCCCACTCAGACAGTATGGTTGGGTTGCCATCTATCTCGTTCGTCAGAGCTTCGTGGGGGGGGGGGGCGACATGTATGGTTTGAGGCGACCGCATCACGTCGCCTCGGCCAAATCCTGGAATCTCCATTTCGTACAGCTGGGAATCAAAACGGGGTAAGTCCAATGCGAGGTCCAGTTTACGTTGAAAGTGACCCGTTGGGGAGTCTGGCTTCAGGGCGTATTTTTTAGCATGGCGAATGCCAGCTAACGATGCGTAGTGACAAAGTGTACAGACGTGTTTGGCCGACATCTTTTTTCCTAACAAGTACATGTCCAGAATCTCCTCTAGAAATAGATTGGCAGCGTCCGAGGCTGGATCCGAAAAAGGTTCTGGGGGAGGGTCGACACCGATCTCATCTAGCCAACTGCTGGGGCGAGAAGCTGTGTATTCAGGAACCTCGTCGTGCCATGGTCTCACTGGCGACTCCGATCTCTTTCTGCGGGGAGGCATTGCGGGAGCTCGGGCCACGTTCTACTGACATCCCTCCTCTGCGCGTGCATGCGTTGCGCTCCTGCGCAATATGAATAAAGACAGGCTCGCCAAAGGGCCGCAACTCGCATCGCGGACTTCCCCGCCTCTAGGACCTGTTCAGCATGCTATGGGCCTGTTTTCCACCACCACCACCACCATGAGTTGGCGGGGGGAAGGAGGTGGAGGACGAGGAGGACGAAGAATAGGAGGATGGGGAGAAGGGCCCCCTGGTGGTGGTGAAAGACAGGCCCATGCAGCTCGATTGCTTCGGCATCAGTCCCCGAGGGTCAGGCTGGATCGGAAAATGGAGCTGGATGGGATGAGGCGGGCCCGCGGGTCGGAGGAGGGAGAAAAGACGCACAATCTAAACTCATCTCGAACTCATCTCGAACTCATCCAAACTCATCCCGAACTCATCCCAGCATGTTTTGGAGATGAATTCATGTAATGTCCGTTTTTCATATATATATATATATATATGGTTTGGTGTGGTGTAGCAAAACTCATCCCTCATGAAACTCATCTCGACTCATCCTCCGGAGTTGCCTGGAAACCAAAAGGCCGGACACCGAAAAAATGCCGGACGGCCTCAAAAGGCCGGACAATTCGGGATACAAGCCAGGATGTGTTTGTTCAATTGAAATTCTCATCAACAGCAGCCCCCAGCTCAAAAGAGGCCTAAGCGGCCTAGCGGTGGCGCATCTCCACCGCGTGGCTCGCCATAATCTTCCCGTGGAAGCGCTGGAGGTCCATGACGGGCTTGGTAAGCCTCCCCAAGGTGGAGGAAAATGGAGGGGGGGAGAGGAGGGGGAGGAGGAGGAGGAGGGGGAGGGGAGGAGGAGGAGGAGGGGGAGGGGGAGGAGGAGGAGGAGGAGGAGGAGGAGGAGGAGATGATGACGAGGAGGACGACGAGGAGGAGGAGGAGGAGGAGGAGGAGGAGGAGGAGGGTGATGAGCACGAGAATGCGCATGCAAGGGAGGGATGAGGATGCGCATGCAAGCATTTCCTTCCTCCCCCCGAGTCTATGTGCCCCATCCCCTCCTGGCGAGCACAGTCTGGTACTCTGCCAGGAGTTGGTCACCCTTGATATTCTTCTTGATCTCTTTGATATCCTCGATCTGCATCCTGGTAGCGATCGTCGGGGCCTGGTGCTTGCAGTTCTCCAGCAGCGCAGCCAACTTCTTCAGATCTGGGCTGTCCTGCCCTCCCCAATCGATCTCATCTCACCGCTCTTCCTCCCCAACCGATCTCATCTCACCGCTCATCTCATCTCGGCGGCCCTCCCCAACCGATCTTGGCTGTCCTGCCCTCCCCTCCCGTCGTCGTTACCCCCTCTCGTCGTCGTGGTCGTCGTTGCCCTCGTCATTGCACCGTTGCCGCCGTCGTCATGGTCGCAGGTCCCTCCTCCTTCCTCCCTCCTCCAGTCTCCACCCTCCCTACTACCTGCTCCCTCCTCCCTCCTCCCTCATCCCTCATCTGTCTTCCATTCTCCATCCTCCCTCCTCCCTCGCAGGTGCCTCTACGGGGGGGCATGCGTGTCCCTCCCCATCGAGGGGTATACGACGACTGCATAATGATGGTCAGCATGATGATCACCATTAAACAGTCGTCGTTGTCTCTGTCGCCCCCGTCGTCAGCACGAGGCACGTGGGAAGGCCCCCGTCCGCTCCTTCAGCCACCCCCATTCTGGCATTGATTCAGCAGCGGCCTTCACTGTCTCCGACGCCGCCGCCGACGACTGCCACGAGCTGATGAGTTTCTTCACATCGCTCTCTGCCTTCATGAACTTTTTTTTTTGCTGCTGCCTCTGGATCGTCTGGGGTATCCTTCTTGCGGGACGCGCGACCGCGCCCGCGACCTTTGCATCGTTTGCCGCCTCCATTCGCCTCATCCTCTCCGCCTCCAGTCTCCTCCTCCTTGGGCGAAATCTCCTGCCTCGAGGCCTTCGCTGCATGATCATCGTCCCCCGTCGGAGCTGCCCTCTGTGCACCAGCTGTTCTCACCTCCGTCGCAGCAGCAGCAGTAGAACCATCATCATCATGATCTCCACAATCAGGATTCGATACCTCCCATCCCGATGGCAGAGTGGAGAGCGAACCACGAGATGGAGAGGGAGCGAGGGATGCAGGGGCACAAGGGCGAGAGAGAGAGAGAGATGGAGAGAGAGAGAGAGAGAGAGAGAGAGAGAGAGAGAGAGAGAGAGAGAGAGAGAGAGACTGGGAGAGATGCGGGAGAGAACGGGAGAGAACGACAGAGAGAGAGAGAGAGCGCGCGAGAGAGAGAGAGAGAGAGAGCGATACAGAAAGAGTGGGACGGGCATGCATGCAGGATGGTGGCCAATGGGTGCATAATGAAGAAGAGCGACGGGCATAATGCAATACATTCCCTGTTCCCCGCCATCTGTGTGTATGTAGTCCACGCGGTCTCCAGCTCCTCCCGCTTCCCGTGCTCGAAGTAGAGGAACTTGAGGCGCTTGGCCATGGCGTCCCACCACAGCCAGTCGCCCCCAAGGGCCACGCACGCCTCCCTGACCCCCATGGCGGCGGCGACGGGAGATCACTCCCGTTACCGCCGCCGCAGCCGCACATCATGGCATTCTCAGTTCTCGTGTTTTCTGTGTTTTCCCTCGTTCGCTCGCTCTCCCTCACTCGCTCTCGCCTACTCCCTCTATCTCTATCGGTCTCGGTCTCTCTCTCCCTCTCTCTCTCTCTCTACCCATTCCCTCTCGCCCTTGCTATTCCTATGTTACGTTGTATATCGCCCTATCGTGTTTGGTGTTATCTCGCTATCTCTATCTCTCCATGGCTCGCTCTCTCTCTCTTTCTCTCTCTCTCTCTCTCTCTCTCTCTCTCTCTCTCTCTCTCCCTCTCTCTCTTTCTCTCCCCCTCTTTCTCTCCCAACCCCCGCTCCCAGCTGGCCTCGACGTAGTTGCGCGCGCCTTGGACTGCCTCGGGGTCGTGGATGCCCCCCTCTTCCTCCCCTACCCATGCGCCCGCGAGGTAGGAGGGGATGAGATGGGAGGATAGGGGATACGAGCGATAGCGAAGACGACTGCCCCTCAATCCTTCACGATGCGCCCAAAGGCAAGATACTTGCCAGTGGACGTGTCAGCTTTCTTGTATGACTGGCTCATGCTGTACTCTTTTTTCAGGGCGACGAGCTTCAGGCCTGCCCAGTGCTTGCGGTAGTCGCGCTTTCCATCTGGCGACTTGGCGTTGAAGGCCTTGACGGCTGAGTTTTTTTGTGTGTTCCCCCCCTCCCCTCCCCACCTCCCCACTATCTCAGCCGTTCGGCGTTTTCCCGATCACCCCCGCCACCCTGCCCTTTTGGACGGTCTCACCGTCTGGAACTCAGTCGTTTGGGCCCTGAGCCACTTGTAGAACTTTTGGTAGACCCCCGTCCGCGCTTGGACCCCCGTGCTGATGGCGTCCTCGAGCTGGGCTAGGCTGGCCTTCTGCTTGTCAGTATACATATGCAACGGGTCTGAGTTTTGCTTCACCGCCACACCCACGGCCTTCTTCAACAGATCTGCTACTTCGGACCTATGCTCGGGCGGCACATCATCAAGCCATGTTTTCTGTGTGGGGATCGCCGCATTCGGGGTTGGGGCTGGCTGCTGAGGCTGCATGGGCTGGTCATCTGCACGGGCCAACACGGGCTGCTGCGGCTGTGCGGGCTGGTTCTCTGAGCGGGGTTGTTGGGGCTGCGCGGGCTGGCTCTCCGAACGGGGTTGCGTGGGTTGTTGGGGCTGCGCGGGCTGGTCGTCTGAGAGGGTCTGCGCGGGCTGTCCATGCTGCTGCCGCTGCGGCGGCCACGTGTCTGGCAAGCGGTCGGGAGGATGCTCGTCCCATGGTGCCTGGAGAAGCAGGGTTGTGTTGCCGCGCAACGCGAGGCACACACACACACATGAAGGGGGTGGGGGGAGATGATATGATATCCTGATGGGGAGGGTTCGGGTGGGGGAGGGGGGGCACGAGGAACGATCAAGAACATTGACTATAAGGAACGAATGGGCGTCTCTGGCCACGGTGGACCCGCGTCATAAACATGCCACGCTGCGCAAATCTACGGAGCGACCCGACAATCCGAGCCCCACCCACAGTCCATATAGCGGTCATGATTTCAGCGTCCTGTAAGAAAGGGAAAAAAAAACGTTCCCCACAGTTCATGCACTCGCAGTACTTGCCAGAGTTGTAGTGCCCGCACCATGCGCAATGCCATGATTCATACCCCATAAGATCATCGGGATCATACTCGGGTCCCCCATCGGTCTGCTCCCACGCGCTCCCCTCCTTGGCGCTCTCTTCCTTCTCAGGGGCATCGCCCTGCTCGTCATCACAGCTCGAGTCAAGATCAATAGGTGATGTCGCCGACGCCGCTGCCACCGCTGCTTGCCCCGATGAGGCCGCCCCAGAGGTCGCCGACATCTGAAACGTGTCATCTGCAATCATGCGGGCGATGTCTGATGCAGGGGCGCTGCTGAAATCGCGCGAGTCCCACTTCGAGTCATCGGGACGCACTTCAGTCAGACCCTCAGCTGTCGCGCCGAGCTTGCCGAACGCACCCCTGAAACGACGGATCCCGTCATCGCTGGCCGCCATTGCAACCGCCCCCCCACGGAAGATGCGGCTTGCCACCCTTCGCTGCTCGAGGGTAGCAGGCTGCCATGCAAGCTGCGATGTGCATCGCTCATCCCTCTCCTCCTCGCCACCGTTCCCCTCCCCCAAGCCCCTCCTCCTTCACATTGCGTGTCCCTCTCATCATCAGTCGTCCCGAACCCTGTCCTCCACTTATCATTGCTATTCAATTGTCGCAGGGCAGTTCGACTCGTGCTACCATCCCGAGTGGCACATAAGGAACTAAGAGGTGTGTCCAGACTCGGCGAGCTTCGGCCACGTATCTGGCACATGCCCTCGACGGAAACGCACGAACACCAGAGCCCCTTCGAGAGCTCAATGTGGTCCTTAGTTCAGCGCTTTGCGATGTCACATCAACCGCGCACAACATGCAAGCACATGCAACTCATCCCGACTCATCTCGACCGATGAGGGGCGGATGAGTTCGGATGAGTACGACCAACGTTGCGGCTGTCAACCCATCACATGCACTGCGCTACTGGCGAAACACTTTCAAGCGAACGTGCGCAGCACAGGTACAGAGCGTACAATTCGCAGCTGAACTGGAATAGTAATATGCACCATCCCAAATAAGATACGTACGCAATGGCCCAACTCAACTCGAGTCGTAGCCCAGCTCAGTCTGTGTCATCGTCCTTCTTGTAGCCTGCCCCTTTCTTTCCCCCCCTCCTCCACCGCCGTGGTGCACATGCGTTGCACTGCGCTCCGTTCCTACTCCGCCATCTCTCGCGCCCGCGCTTCTCCCCCGCATCCCGCCCGTGCCGTTGCAGATGACATGCAACATGCACGGCCTCCCCCCATTGCCCCGCCTTTCAGGAGCTTGTCACGCTCCGTGTAGAGGTCCTCCTTGCTGTACTTGCCTGCCCAACCTCCGCTCCTCCTCCTCCTCCTCCTTCCCCCCCTCCTCATCCCCTACAACACTCGTGGCCATTTTGGCTTTTATGGCTCAGGCTGGGTTGGTCTATTGACGGACACGCCATCACGCATCTGCAAGGCCGACAACCCTCCACCTTCGTACGTCAGTGCAGCACTTCCCCCCCCGTCCTGCGATCCAACCGTCCGCCACCGAGATGAGAACCGTCAGCGCGTCGGGCTCTGTGATCCCGCGCAAGACAACCTGGCACACGGATTTCGAGTTCTGGGAGAGCTGCAACATGGGGTGCCTGTCCTTCAGGCGGCTGATCTTGAGCATGTCCCCCCCCCCCAAGTACTTCCAGAGCGGCCCCCTCCGACGAGCAAGTGCTTCCTCCCTGGCGCGAACGATCACGGGCAAGTCGGCGGGGGTCAACTCTGGGATCTCGTACGTGCCTGAGTCGAACTTGCACTTCACTTTACCCTCATGTTCGAAGAACTCATGGCTGTACTCGGGCGGCCCCCACCTCTTTTTCGCCACCTTCAGACGCAAGCTGGCCTCCTTCTTTTGGTTGTCAAACTTGACCTGCCACTCCGAACTGGCGCTGGACGGCATCGGCGGCGAAGCCTTCGTTGCAGTCGGCGGCCCATGTGCACCCGAGCTTGCTGGAGGCTCCGACTTCGTAGTAGGTGGGATGGCTGGATGCCTCGACTTCGTAGTAGGTGGGATTGCTGGAGGCGGAGGCATCTTCGTAGTAGGTGGCGTTGCTGGAGGGGGGGGGCTTCGTAGTAGGCGGTGCTTTCACTTTGGCGCCGCGTGCCAGCTGTGACCCGCCCTGCAGCCGTTGCACCGCCAGCTCATACGGCGAATCTGGGATCACGCTGAACTCGAGTGGGCTAGCTTTGGCCACGGCTGTGGAGCGTGGAGGAGTCGCTAGCGGTGATGGGCACGCTGGTTCGGCGTCGGCTGCGGCTGGTTTCTTCAGGGCTGGCTGGTCGTACGCGGCTGGTCTCATCAGGGCTGGTCGTTTCATCACTGGCGCTCCTATGCACGCAGACGGGCGTTTCTTTGTTGCTTTCTCGGGCTCCTCCGCGCAGTCGTCGATGTCCTCCTCCTCCTCCTCCTCCTCCTCCTCCGCCTCCTCTTCTTCATCTGCCACTCCCTCTTCCTCCTCCTCTCCTTCTTCCTGGTCCTCTTCACCGTTCTCCTCATCATATTGCGCCTCCTCCTCGCTCTCTTCCGCTCCGCCATCGCCAGCACCATCTTTCCGTTCTCGGGCAGCTTTCCGCAGGTTCTTTTTGAACGGTGCCAGCCAGGCAGTGTTCGGTCGGCGTCGTCCTTCTGTGAGGGGTGCCCCTCGCTCTCTCTCCCCTTGCTCTATCGTTCTCTATCTGTCTCTCCCTCTTTCAGTCTCTCTCTCTCTCTCTCTCTCTCTCTCTCTCTCTCTATCTACCGATCTATCGATCTCTCGAATCTCTCTATCTATTTCTCTCTCTCGCTCCCTCATCCATCACTCTCCCTCGTGTCCCCCTCCCTCATCCTTGTCTCTCTATCTGCCTCTCTCTCGCTCTCTCTATCTCTATATCTCCCTCTCTCTCTCTTTGCTCTCTCTCTCTCTGTATCTCCCCCAGTTTCCCTCGCGCTCTTCCGTTTTCGTTATCCCTCTCCCCATCGATCTCTCTCTCTATCCCTCTCGATCGGTTTCAAGCGTTTTACTTTCTCTCTCCCTCTCTCGCTCTCGCTCTCACTCTTCCTCCTCTTTCGATCTGTCTCTCGTGTTCGCTATCTCTCTATCTATCGCTCTCTCTCTCTCTCTCGATCTGTCCCTCTCTCTCACGCTCTCTCTCTCTCTCTCTCTCTCTCTCTCTCTCCCTCCCCTCCCGTACCCATCCCACGACCCTCCCACTCTCTGCCCATCGTCTCGCCATCCTCCCGCCACTCATTAGATCCCTCTTCCCTCTACTCCTCCACGCCCTGCGCCGATCTCCCTCCCATCCCCCTGGGCACGGCGCTCGCCGCAGTCCTGTTTCACGAATGTGCTTCAGCGCAGTCCTCAGCCTCATGGAATACACTTTTTGCCAGCCGTCTCGCACCTCCCACCGCCGTTCGGAGGGCATGACGGAAGGGGGAGGGGATGGAGGGCCCATGCTTGGAGAATGGTGGGGGAGGGGGGGGGGGGATGGAGGGGGAGGGGGAGGGGATGGAGGGCGATGCGGATTGCAATCCCCCCCGTCGCACCTTGTCAGAGAATTGATAACCTTTCAAGTCATGGACGAGTTTGAGAGCCGAGAAGCACATCTTCTGGGTCAGGCGTCTGTGCAAGACGACGCCGATAAGATCGTTCAACATGTCCGAGTACTCCCCTCACCCATGTCGCGCCCCTGTCACGCAACACATTCCTTCTCAACAGCGTATTCCTCCGCCTCCTCCTCTCCCTCCTCATCTTTCTTCTCCCCCTCCCCCTTCGCCACCTCCTCCCTGCACACACCTTTCCCCATCATATCCCTTAACCTCACCAGCCTTCATTACCCAAGGGCCCAAGGGGATTTCTCTGGCCCCAGGGCCCCTTGGGACCAAACACAACACGACGAAACACGCACAAAAAAAACACCTATTCCCTGGGATCCCCTGCTGTCCTCGGCCAGGATAGTACTGTTAACTCCGCTGCAGCTCATGGACTTGGGGTATGGGAAGAAGCCGCCGTCGCTGCTGAAGTGGGGGAGCAAGGCCTGGCGTTGGCTTGGGCGTGCGTTCCTCTTCTCTGCCCTCCTTGCCCTCCTCCTCCTCGTCCTCCTCGTCCTCCTCCTCCGTCCTCCTCGTCCTCCTCCTCCTCCGTCCTCCTCCTCTGCCCCCTCCCCCTCCTCCTCTTCCTCCCCCTCCTCCTCCTCCTTCTCCTTCTCTTCATCCACCTCCTCCTCCTCCTCCACCCCGCCTTGGCGACGGCGGCTGCGCCATTCTCCCACTCGACCTCGTCGGCCATGCGGGCCGCTCCCCAGGGCGACGAAATCTATAATATATCCACCTCTCCCTGGTCAGGTCCACGATGGGCCCAGGAGGGCGCGGCGCATGCATCGCTGCTGCAGCAGCGATGCATGCGCGGCCTTCCTGGGCGGGTCGGGAGGGAGTGCCCGACCAGAGAGCAGTGGATATACATAGATCTCGTCGCCCGATCCCGCGGCCAGCGGGACCCCCCCCCGCCTGAGGAGCGGCACGAGGTGGAGAGGATGGCACGAGGATGAGAGGCACGAGGGGGAGAGGATGGCCCACGTCTTAACCATACATCATCACATACACACGTACACTACTTGCAGTTATAAGCATGCTTACATATATGCATACATCCACATACACATATATATATATACAAAATGGTGTTTTCGATGAACTAGGTTTTTGTCGATAGACTACGTTTTTGTTCCTGTCCTATGTTTCTTGCGGATGAACTATGTTTTGCCTGTGGTTCGATTCGTCCGGTACTTTTTGGGGTACTTAGGACCTCTGGGTCTTGAGGCCTGAATATGGAGGAAGTATCGAACGGGAGCCTCGTCTGTGAGTGAATTGTGAGGAAGTCTCAGGCGGGAGCCCCCTCCCTATGGGGCCCGCGCTTCATGTTCGAATCCGAGCGGGTCATCCGCAACGTGCAACTGTCGTCACCTTTGGGCTCTTGAGACTTGAATATGGAGGAAGTCTCGAGCGGGAGCCTCGTCTGTGAGTGAATTGTGAGGATGTCTCAGGCGGGAGCCCCCTCCCTATGGGGCCCGCACTGCATGTTTGAATCCGAGCGGGTCAAATATGGAGGAAGTCTCGAGCGGGAGCATCGTCTGTGAGTGAATTGTGAGGAAGTCTCAGGCGGGAGCCCCAGGAGGAAGTGGAAAGGGCAAAGGGTAAGCTAAACCGATTCTCATGCGGGGTCCTACCGTCGGAGTATTTTTTTCTGGCCCGAGGAACGCTTGGCCATGTTGAGCCCGCAGAGAATGTGAAACATAACGCCTGTGTGCACCACAAGGCTTCCGTGCACCACAAAGCTTTTGTACACCACGATGCCCGCGTCCTGTATGCGCAGGGAGGACGAGGACGAGGAGAACGAAAATGAAGAGGGACGAGCAAGAAAAAGTAGGACAATATGCGTGGGCACATTATAGACAGCGATTGTGTACATCACGGCGCCTGTGTGCACCACAGGGCTTCTGATGTGTGCGCCGCATTGCGTACACCCACTACGAAATCGAGGAGAAGCGCAAGGATAAAAACACTTGTCGTCGGAGATCTGGATCCAGCTCTCGCCCTGACTGGCAGGGAGCAGCGGGCCACCCCTGCAACAAAGCAAGGCGGCGGAGGGGGGTCCAGCCGGATGGAGACCGGTGGGGAGCCGTCCGCCCTCTTCGCCTTGGCCAACTCGCGGCCCGCCTGAGGGCGGGCAGCGCGCACGCCCATGTTGCAGCCAGCGTGCTGCCATACCAAACCTCCCGCGTATTAAAAACAACTGCGGAATATTTTCGCTGTTTCCAATCTCCTGGGGCCCTCGCCGGGCCCCGGGACCGACACACAAAAAACGAGATGGAAAGCTGTCCCGGGATAATGGTCTAAAACTCTGGGGGTCCACGCTGTGCGAAAATCGCGGCGTCGAGGGTTTGGGTAGGGAACGCTGAATAACGGACAAAGAAGCTTTTCTGGCCGCGGCGAGCTTCGGCCTTGAGCAGATTTCACGGAAAGGGGGGAAACTTCAGGAGAAACGATGATTCACGGCAGGCAAGAAGTCAGGAATTGGGACCCATGAGCATGGGGCGAACCACTGGTCACCTCAGCCGCACATTGAAAAGCCGGGAAGAAATACGAAGCTTAGCATTGCATGTTCACGCAGGCGCAGGGGACGAAGAGGCCTCTGGAGGGGCTTGCTTGGGAGCCTCTGGAGCTCCCTTGGGGGCCGCCTGGGTGGCCTGCTGGGGGCCGCTTGGAGACCACTGCTCCTCGGCACCCTGGCTGTGACCTCCTCCCGCTTCCTCCCTGCGCGAGGTGGGGCGCGCGCGCGCCAGAGGCGGGGGACACAGCACCGATGGGGGCGAAGCAGGTGCTGTCCGAAGTGGGCACTGCCTGCTGCTGATGGGCGGGCGACGTGCGCCTGCCTCTGTCCGAGCGGTCCACGCTCCCCTCGACACCGGCAGCGGCTCCTGCTCCGAACGCACAGGGGCTGCTGTCAATCCTCGCCCGATCCTGTCTCGTCCACACTTCGGCTCTCTGGATCCCCGCGCGTTAGGCATCAAGCTCCACGACTTCCTGACGATGATCCCCCTGGCAAGCTCCGTCACGACAGGGCGGGGGCACAATGTGCCAGTAAGGTGGCTGAGAATTCTCCTCAATGCCTTCTCGCTCGAGAACTCGAAGCTCGTTAAAAATTGGGCCACAAAAGAATCTTACAAACAAACACGGGACCTAAACTGCCAGGTCTGGCAACCGTTTCGCATGCGACGTTCCTCACAATTGAACTCTCCCATTGAACTATTCAAGCATCGTGACCTCGCCTCAACGCTGGCTAATCCCACCAGCCCTCTGGGCGTAGGTGGTCTGGAGAGTTTTCTCTTCCATCTCCATTCTTTCCCTTCGGGGGCGGGTTAACCCCTCCCCCTTACCCCCTCCTCTGGACTTGGACGGGGGGGGTTCTTCGAAGCGTTGGAACGCCCAATGGCCCAAGACGGCTCCAAGAGCGCATCAGAGAGCCCAAGATGACCTCCAAAATGGCGGAAGATAACCCGAGACGCCTCAAGATGGCTCCCAAGATGCCTCAAGATTGCTCCCAAGATGCTCCAAGACGGCTCCAGGTGGCCACTGAGCCTCCCCGGGAGGCGCCCAAGAGTATTTGCTTTCTCGCCTGTTCGCTTCTGACGGCCATACGAGGCCTCAGGATGGCTCCAAGGTGGCCCAGGAGGGCCCCCAGAGGGGCCCAATAGGCCTCCAAGACGGCCCAAGAGGGCCGAAGAGCGCTCCAAGGACGCCCCAAGAGGCGATTTCTGGGGCTCCCGAGGAGAAACCCTAATTGAAGCTGCCCTGTATTGGATCGATGTCGTCCAAGTTGGCTCCAAGAGAGCCCCTACAGCTCCCAAGAGCGCCCCAATAAGGCCCCGAAGAGGCGCCCAGACGGCCCCAAGAGGCGCCAAAAGGGCGTCCAAGAGGCCCCCAAGAGACCCCGAGAGGCCTCAGGAGGATCCCCGAGGCACTCAAGAGACTCAAAGAACGCCCTGGGCTCGCCAAGATGCCCCCCCAGACAATCCAAGAGGCTGCTAAAAAGCTTCCAAAAATCATCCGGGGTGACCGCGAGAAGCATTCCTCAGGCTTCTGGCTCTTCTGTTCGCCCTTTTTGTTCCTCCTCCTCCTTACCCTCCTCCTCCCCCTCCTCCTCCGTCTCCTCCTCCTCCTCCTTCTCCTCATCCGCTGAACTACTCCTCCTCCTCCCTCGCCTCTAATCCTTCTGCTCGCCCTCATGCTCGTCTTCCTCTTCCGTCTCATTATTTTCCTCCTTCTCCTGCTCCTCCGCATCCGCAAATTAACCTTCTCCCTCCTCCATAATCCACCCTCCTCTTCCTCCTCTTCCTCCTCCTCCCTCGAACGATAAGGACTGTCCGCCGTTTTGCTCGTCAAGGGGCGAAGCGCAGAGGCGACGGCCTAAACTAGCGCACGGCAAGAGGAAGGCGAAAAGAGACAAGAACAAGCATGGGGGGAGACTGACAGGGGGCGAACCTGGTTGGTGGGGATACGCGAAGCGTCAATCAGTACGTGCTCGGCCCAGACGTCCAGCGATCCCTGGTAAATTATCCTGGCGAAGGTCCAAACCGTATGCAGTTGTGGGTACCGTAATTGTAAATATCTGTTTCGGTGAAGCTCCCTATGGGGCCACGAAGCGCTGCACTGGGCGGGGGGGAACGCTGTACTGTGTGGGTGGTGTGCCGAATTGGGTTGCCGGGACGCATGCGGACGGTCCCACTGAGGGCTTCGGTGGAGCTCCCTGTGGGGCAACGAAGCGCTTTACTGAGTGAGTGAAAATGCCAAATTGGGTTACCGGAGCGCATGCTGACGGTCCCACTGGGGCTTCGGTGGAGCCCCCTATGTGGCCACGAAACGCTGCACTGCGCGGGTGAAAATGCCAAATTACATTTCCCGGACGCATACGGACGGTGGCACTGGGGCCTTGGGTGGAGCCCCCTATGGGGCCACGAAACGCGGCACTGGGTGCATGAAAATGCCAAATTGGGCATCCGGGATGCATGCGGACGGGGGCACTGGGGCCTTCGGTGGAGCTCCCTATGGGGCCACGAAGCGCTGTACTGGGTGGGTGAAACGCAGGGAGGAAGGGGAGGAGGGCCACGAAGCGCTGTACTGGGTGTGCGGGACGCATGCGGACGGTAGCGCTGGGACCTTCGATGGGGCTCCCTATGGGGCCACGAAGCGCTGTACTGGGTGTGCGGGACGCATGCGGACGGTAGCACTGGGACTGGCTCCATATGGGGCCACGAAACGCTGTACTGGGTGGTTGGAAAGCAGGGAGGAGGGCGAGGAGGGCCACGAAGCGCTGTACTGGGTGTGCGGGACGCATGCGGACGGTAGCGCTGGGACCTTCGATGGGGCTCCCTATGGGGCCACGAAGCGCTGTACTGGGTGTGCGGGACGCATGCGGACGGTAGCGCTGGGACCTTCGATGGGGCACCCTATGGGGCCACGAAGCGCTGTACTGGGTGTGCGGGGCGCATGCGGACGGTAGCACTGGGACCGGCTCCATATGGGGCCACGAAACGCTGTACTGGGTGGTTGGAAAGCAGGGAGGAGGGCGAGGAGGGCCACGAAACGTTGTACTGGGTGTGCGGGACGCATGCGGACGGTAGCACTGGGACCTTCGGTGGTGCTCCCTATAGGGCCACGAAACGCTGTGCTGGGTGTGCGGGACGCATGCGGACGGTAGCACTGGGACCTTCGGTGGAGCTCCCAATGGGGCCACGGAACGCTGTACTGGGTGTGCGGGACGCATGCGGACGGTAGCACTGGGACCTTGGGCCACGAAACGCTGTACAGTGTGGGTGAAACGCAGGGAAGAGGGAAGGAGGGCCACGAAACGCTGTACCGGGTGTGCGGGACGCATGCGGACGGTAGGAGGGGGGGGCACGAGGAGAGGAGGAGAACGCGGGGACCGTTTCTCCAAAACGAGGACCCAACACCACAGGATGGATGGGAAAAGCAACTGAGGTGCACATGGCCGTGCTCTCGCCCCTGTCCTGGCTGCAGCGCTTGCCTTTTGCAGCAGGTCCGCCGCCCTACCGGGCAGAGGGAGGCTCGGCCCCGAGTGCCCCGGCAGCCCAGAGCCAGAACATCCGGGCGGCGGAAGGCGCGCAAAAGCGCAGAGAGCCACCGAGCGGAGCCACGCGGGCCGGAGCCCCCCTCCCTCCCTGACTAATATCCCCACCAGACCACCCCAACCGAACCCGAAGAGACAAGTCGGGGCCTTCGAGTTGGGTTGGGGTGGTTTGGTGGGCGGTGCCTCCCTGCCCTCTGGGCCCGAGCCCCCTTCCCTCCGGGGAGCTCCCGGCCTGCCACGTGCCGCCCTCCAGAACGCTGGCCAGGGGCAGCTGCTCCGCAGAGACGCCCATCTTCCTCCGCAGCTCCTCCGGGGTGCAACGGGCAGCTACCAGGTACACGCTCAAGGCCAAGACGAGGGGGTCAGGGCCTCCGGGCCCCCCAAACCAGGACACTGCTAACCAGGCCTTCGAAAGTTCCACCTGAAGGGGACGAAGAAGGGAGGATGGTTCGGCCCATGGTTGCAATTTTATGAGGCGCGCCACCGCCATGGTTGCTTAATGTCTCCGTTCCGGGGGCCCTGAGAGGAGCGATGACCAGAGTTTCGGGACGCCTTTAGCTCGTTTTGAACCCCCTGGGGGCTTCCGTCGGTGGCACGCGACCGGCGTAATCGCAAAACAAACCCAAGAGACAAGAACCCAGATATCCGACGATATGATGTTTTCAATGCGCGGCCCAGAGGTCTGGACCCCTTTCCCAGGGCAGTGTTTCGTGCCTCGAACCATGCTTCCTGGCCCTGGGGCCCAACAACGGCCCCCAGAGGCCGAAATCAAGGGCCCAGCGCAGCTATTCGGGGCAATGAGCAACTGAACGCACGCCCCATGTCTCCCCTTTCTCCAGCCAGTCCACCACCTGATCTAAGACACAAAGCCTGTCCAGACTGCGCCAATACTATCCTAGCGGATGCCACGACAATGGACATCCTAACAGTCCTACCATTGAATTTAACATGTGTTTAAAATGCTGGAGGAATGTTCTAAACATGTTTCAAACCTGTTTCCTTACACGTAAAGACATGTGTTAGACATCTGGAAATTGTTTGGCAACATGCTTCCTGTCCATTGATCGTCCTCCACAATAGTTATCTGACTGTTTCGAGTCAGCTCGCCAGCTTGCCGGGCCACGCACGCGCCACGGCATCACGCGCGCGCGGGTGGCAGCGGCGCGCCGCGGAATAGAGTGACACAAGAAAAACGCATCGAAAATTAAGTCGGGCCTGCCTGTCCCCCTACAGAAGGATTCTGGACGACAAATACTCAACACATACCTGCCAAATGCTCAAAAATAGTCAAAAAATCGTCCCCCGACTATTTTTGATTATTTCGAAATATTCCCTCTGTAGAGGGACAGGCCCGACTTAAATCTAAAGATGGCCGACAATGTCACGGCTCCTGCGCCACTACGAATGAGAAATCGCGAAGACTTCGCCATCGCGCGACACATGCGTGCCGTGATACGTGACGACTCGGACCTGAGGTCACTGATATGCAGCGCATGGATCGTTCAGCCTGGAATGACCGCCGCATTGCGACAGCGCAGATCGTTCAACACTGGCCAGCCGAGCTTGGGGCGTCAGTGGCGTTCAACCTCGAATGCCTGCGCTGGCGTCACAGCCGCGTCGTCACCACGCTAATCTGCCGCACATGCGAGCGCAAGGACGCAGAAGTCAACTCCCTGGGCTGGCGAGCCTAGAACGGATGGCTTGAGGGCTCCTCTTCTTCCCTGCGCAGTGTCGATTGCTTAATAGTTCGGAGGAAATTGATGCCCATTGACGTCATGGAAACACTACGCTTTGCAACGAATCATGACCAGAGCTCTCGGCGCCGTCCTTGTGAGCCATTTCCCGCATCGGATCTCCTGGCGATGCCCCAGGGAGAGATCAAGGCTAGGCATTCGTCAGTAGCCCCGAACGCTCGCAAAACCAACCCCTTATTTGATTCACTTGTCATTCCGGGATCAAAGTCTGTCCCAGCACCTGGCTCTGCGAACAGAGAGGGGGCCAACGCAGTGGGAACGACGGGACGGAGGGTCGGGACCTCAGACACGGCGCGAATGCACCTATTAATTCTCATCCCCACCTCCCCCTCCCCTCCCCTTGGCGCGCACAAAGTGTGTACAGAAAAATATATACGATGCCTAACAGCGAACGTTGGCTTGAAACCGACAGTGGCTGCCAGAGGCAGGCGACCTTTTTTCTTATGCGGTCAGCGTCTGCGGCAACACCGACATCGAGTCCTGCCCAGAATGGGCAGGAACAGCTGTGGGTCTGCATTCCATCACATTGAGTCCCGTACCCATTTGAGAGGCTACGATCCAGGGGGGGACTTGCTCTGGGGGGCGAACATCGACGATACATCGCCGATAGATGGGCGATATGCCCCCGATATCCGGGCACCCCTGGAACGCACTCGGCGACGCGAAGCTGCTGGAACGCACCCCGAAGACGGGAAACTGCCGAAAACCAACGAGAATGTCCGAGAGCCTGGAACCTTGGATACGGCTGGAGGGTCTGACCTGGATGGGCACCAAGAAAATCTGTCAAGAAGGGGGGCAGCAAGGCAAATCCGATCAAAATCGGATCCCGGACCCCTCCCGGTGTCCATCTGGTGCAATTTTCTACACCAGATCAATAATTGACGGTCCCGGGGGCCGAAAACGGCCCCTGGAGGCCGAGAAACCGATAGATCTGATGGAGCCGAACCCAGAGCCTCGACCTTCCTGCTGGCCGAAACCAGCCCTGGGCCTCCTCAGACCCCCAGCCGACTCAAACCTGCGAACCCCGAATGTCGCCCCTGAGAGCCTCGAGTCGAGGCCCGCTCGAGCGTCGGTCAGAGGGCCGAGGCCGCGCCGAGGAAGGCCATTCCCCCCCCCTGATGTTGCCCCTGACTATTTCTGGTCGCACCAAAAGGGAGCATAGGGTTGCGGATGCCATGACAATGGACACTCTAACAATCCTATCATTCAATTAGAAATTGGTTTAGATGTGTAAAACATGTTTCAACAACGTTTAAAACATGTTTTAACAAATTCAAAACAGATTTGAAACATAGTTCAGACATCTGGAAATTATTTGGCAGCACTCTTCCTCTCCATGAATCGACTTCCACAAGCATAGGGGGATCGGCGAATCAGCTCACGTAGAGGCGCAAAGCACGCCCCGAGGCATTTGTGCGCGGGCCAGTGAAGGCCCACAGGGAACGCATATTGAAACGCGACGAGGGGACATCAAATGTGGGGAGATACCATGGCCCTGGCCAGGATATCCCCCCCCTCCTGACACCTGACGCCTGATGGCTGCATAGTCGTCTGACGGAGCCTGCCCCCCTCGCAGGGCTGGCCGGCCCCTGAGGAGGGTTGATCAAACCAGTGCCAGGTGAACCTCTGGGGCACCGCTCCGAGGGTCACTGGCGGTGCAAGTGAGGAGAGTATATGGGGGACAGACAGACGGACGAGGAGAGGGAGGGAAGAGAGACAAAGGGAGGCGATCATGACACCCGCCCCCCAGTCATCACCGCCCTCATGGACACTCCCCCCCACCATCTCCTCCCCCTCGGCGCTCCCCGCCCCTGGCCCCCTTGGCAGCAGGGCCCCGGCACGACGCCACGGCGAGCCACCCAGGCGCCCGTCCTCGGCGAGGCGGTCGATAAGTACGACCGTCAGCGCGCGCCACTCGATCACCAGCTGCGTGCTGACGTTGACTGCCTGCGACTGCCACGACGGGTCCTGTGCGTCAGAGCCGAGGCTGAGGATGCTGCTGCTGGTGATGGAGGCGAAGAAGATGATAATGATGGTGGTAATGCTGATGATGATATTAATGGTGCTGCTGCTGATGATGGTGATGATGAAGATGATGCTGATGATAATGAATATGATGATGATGGTGTTGATAATGATGATCGTTATCGGGATGATGATGATGATGATGCTGAGGATGGTGATGATGATGCTAAGGATGATGATGATGATGATGATGGTGGCAATGATAGCGATGCTGGAGATGATGGTGATGATGCTGGCCGTGATGATGTTGGCGATGATAACGATGTTGGGATACGTACGCTTATGATGCCAGCCATGATGATAATGAGGATGAGGATGATGCCGCTGATGATGATGGTGATGGTGATGGTGATGGTGATGATGATGATGATGATGATGATGATGATGATGATGATGACGGTGACGATGACGACAAGGATTATGATACGCCTGATGGTGATGACGATGACGACGATGATTGGACGCATGAGTGTGATGATGATGGTGGCGGCGATGATGGTGATGATGACGATGGAAGATGATGAGGATGATGATGATGGCAATGATGATGAAGAAGAGGATGAGGATGCTTGTGATGGTGATGGTGATGCGGATGAGGATGAGTTTGGTGATAATGATGAGTTGATGCTGATGCTGCTGGTGATGATGATTGTGATGCTAATGATTGTGATGGTGATGGTGATTGTGATGGTGATTATGATGGTGATTGTGATGATGCTGCTGATGATGATGACGATGACGATGATGCTGAGGATTGTGATTGTGATGGGGCTGTTGGTGATGGCGATGAGGATGATGACGAGAAGGAGGATGGAACTGATGTGTATAACGGATGATGATGCTGGTGGGTGGTGATTGTGCTGATGCTGTTGATGCTGGTGATGATGATGGTGAGGATGAGGGTGATGGTGATGAGGATGAGGGTGATGGTGATGATTAAGATGAGGATGAGGATGGGGATGATGAGTATGATGCTAACGATGCTGATGAAGATGATGCTGATGATGATGACGATGATGATGATGATGCTGAGAATGCCGATGATGGTGTTGATGGTGTTGATGCTGATGCTGATGAAAATGCTAATGTTGGTGATGATGCTGATGATGATGCTGATGCTGATGATGATAATGTTGATGATGATTTTGATGATGATCATGATCATGATGACGATGATGTTGATGTTGACGTTAATGGTGATGATGATGATGATGATGCTGCTGATGCTGATGACGAGGGGCCACCAGCGTCGGAGCCGGGGCGGCGCACGCTATACGCCCGACTGGCCATGAGAGACAAGGATCCTGGGAGGGCCGGTCCGATGTCTCGGGGCCAGGCCTCCGGGAGGGCCGTGTCGGGCGCCTCGCCCTCGCCCTCGCCCTCCCTCGGGCGCGTACTGACACGGCGCGCGTCCTCCCTAAGGATCCGTGGATCTGGCACGCGTGCGCCAGATCCGCCACGCGTGCGCCAGATCCACGGATCGGGGAGGGTGCCCTCCGAAGCATGAAGCCAGTGCCGCCTGATGTGGCGACGGCACAGGTCGATTGCGCATGGAAGCAGGGCCCGTCTCTAGTCCACGTGCCTCAATCCATGCTTGCGGTTCCTCGGCTCCTCCTCCTGCCCCCATTGCCTTCCCTCGTCCTCGTCCTCCTCCTCCTCCTCCACCTCCACCCCTTTCCTTGCAAGCTAGCAAGATCGGGAAGCACCGTCTTGGTCCGTTCGGCCCGCAGGACGAAGAAGAGAAGACGGGAAAGGAGGACGACGAGGAAGAGGGTGAGGAGAGGGACAGAGCGGAGATCTAGAGGGAAGCGAGGACGACCAGGAGGACTACGGAGGACTACGAGGATCAAGGCAAGCGCAAAGACTAAGAGGATGAAAACGAGGAGACCGAACACGAAAGGAAGACGACAAAATCGACGACGAGGAGGGGCAACAATACGGAAGCGTGGAAGACGTGGACAGTGCGAATGAGGAGGGCGAGAGCGGGAAGGACGAAGTGGAGGAAGACGACTAAACTCTCGAGAAGGAGAACGACGAGGAGTACGAGTAGGACAAACGGGGAGGACGACCGGACCGAGATACAGACAAAGTAAAGAACAGCGTGGAGGACAACACGGAGGACAGTACTGAGCACGAGAAGGAGGAGGAGAACGACGAACAACAGAGGGATGAGGAGTGCGAGGAGAAGGACGTGGAAGAGGCGACGTTCATTGGCCGATTGGTCTGAGTCGAAGCTACGATGGGGACCACCAGGAGCGTCTGAGGCCGTTTTCGTGCCTCTGCGGGGCCTCGTAAGAGTCTCTGTGGCGCTTCCTGGGGGCCTGTCGGGGTTCTTTTGGGGACGCCCGGACCTTCCTGTGCTGCCTGGGCTTGGCTTGGGGAGCTTCGGGGGGGCTCCCCCTGGGGCCGTTCCTGCGCCTCCTGGGGCCGCTCGGGAGCTCTCCTGGGCCGTCCCTCTGGGGCCTTCTGGGGCGCTCGCGAGAGCCTCGTGGGGCGCTCGCTGAGCGCTATTTCTTTCGATGACTCAGAATCATCCTGCGTGGACTTAAGTCGGGTGTGTCCCCCCTACAGGGGGATTTTCGATGAGAAATAATACATACTCAAAAATATACCAAAATGGTAAAATAATAATAAAAGATAGTCCCAGGACTATCTTTTATTATTCTGAATATTCCCCCTGTAGAGGGACAGGCCCGACTTCAGCGTAGACGCGTCGGCAAAATCCAGTGCGGCCGCTTGCTGCAGAATCCTAGATTCCAGGACTGGATTGCCGATGCTCAGACCAAACGAGTACTGGCTATAGTGGAGTCAACTTGGGTAACTTGAGTTTCCCCGAACATGTGAGCCTGAAGCTCTTCCAAGCATGAGATACGGCGTGATGGAAAGCAATACCTTTTTAGGATAACGGCACAGCAACAGTGGAAACGAGTTCCGCGTTGGCAAGGGTAGGATGGATACCTCTTCGCGACACAGGGACTTGCGTGAAGGAGGGGGAGGGGGACAGAAGGCAGCACTTTAGCCTGAAGCTCTGCAAAATTCACCTTGCAAAGCGATGAACCAAAAGGGCATAGCAGAAATGGAACCGAATACGGTGCCGGCGCGGATAATTCAGGATGGACACCCCCATCGCGATAGGGGGACTTGCATGGATGAGGTCAGGATACAACTCCATGCGAATGGTTAAAAGCACATGGGCCCGATTAAAATGACACTGAGCCTGATTAGCTTGGATTGAGCCCCGCGTTCAAGCCAGATTCAGCGGGACTTGTCTGGATTAGCCAGGATTCAGCCGCATGAAGCGGAATTGCGACATGAGGCCAGTTGCCGATCAGGAATATACCAGTGCCGATCCAGAGTTAGACCTCCAAGGAGTTGCATCCTTGGGGAACGAGAAAATATTGATACCGCTACTCCCTGGAACTCTCCTGGGGAATCCAGACCAGGACCAGGATTTCGAGGCGAATCCAGCCGTCGCGACGAAGAGTGGGTAGCAGTATCGGTATCTTCTCGTGCTCTGCATCCTAGGAGGAGGAGGAGGAGGAGGAGGAGGAGGAGGAGGAGGCCAGCACAGCAGGCGCCGACGTCCCCGCTGCACTCTCTGCTGCTGCAAGGCGGCCAACGGAAAACCTGCGCGTGGGCCCGCGAGCTGAGGCCCAGCGGCATCAAAGGCCGAACCGGAATGCAAGCTGCGCGGAATGCATGCCGCGGGGTGCAGGGCACGGCGAGGCCGCGGCCCCACAAGAACAAAAACGGGTCTTAATAGATCTGGCGTGCGACCTTGAGCAGCAGCATACGCGTGCAGCCAGCGCGGCACGCTACGTTGGAAACCAGGGCGCTTACGTTGCGCGCGAGCTGATGCGGGTAGCTTGCGCGCGAATGCCAGCGCAGCCAACCCCATCGTCTTCGGTCGCTCAACTGGAACATCAGGTTCGGCGGCGCGCCCAGGGGGGGGGGGAAGAGGGAGAAAAAACAGGTCTTCTCAGAAAGCGGCGGGACTTTTTTTGAGGACCTCGCTCCCTCTGAGAACGGCTCTGCATCTTCGGGGAAGGCTCAGGCAATTTCTTAGAAAGCCCGAGGCCTTCCGAGCCTTATGAGAAGGCCCGCCCCCCCCCTCACTTCCCCCTTGGGCTCGCCGCTGTTAGTATGCATGTAACTTATGTCCTCTACCAAAGCGGCATCTGCTAGAGATCCTGGAAGTTCGCCGCTTGCGCAGTCTGAGCGGAAACAACAGGCGGGATAATGCGACGGAAATACGTGTGCGGCCTCCCGAGGAAGGAGCATGCATACAAAGCTGGAGAGACAGAGCGCGGGGCGCAAGGGCAGCGTTGATGAATCATGGCGAACTTTTGGAAACCGTGCACCTCAGCATCTTGTCTGTGTCGTCATTCCCCTCCTGATGCTGGAACGCCACGTGTGCAGTAGATGGCATCCACATACGATGAACCTCCAAGCGAACCTGGGACTGCAGACTGACCAGCGTGCGCTGGGCACTGGACGAACCAGGATGCACATCCCAAGCTCGCCGAACGCACTAACCATGAGCAAGTCAGAAGGAACAATTCGATCGGTCTCTCGATCTTACGCGGGGAGCGCAGATGATAGGATGATATGAGGGGGGCGTCGCACCCTTGGGATTCCGAATGCAAGACCTCTTGATGCCGAGGGGCCCCATCCAGCGCGCGCCGTGTTTGCACACACACACACAGCGTGCTCCCGAATGTCTCCACGTACTCCATAATTCGAATGTTCTCTCCGAGTGACAGTTCGCTTCCCCATCGGAGCAGCTCCCATGACACGTGCGCAAAGCCTCGACGCGCGCCGACAACGACAGTAGCCAGAGAAAGCGAACAACACGCAGGAGGACTCCCAGCACATGCACACCTGCTGCAGGTGCTCTCGTCGGAATGCGCGGTCTGCGTATCGTAACCTTTCTCCCTCCTCATTGCCCTCCCAGACCACAAATACCAAAAGCACAGCCAAGCACTGCCGTGAACTCTCTTGAGGAGCCACCGCATCAGCAGAGCTCTGAAACTGCACGACTGGCGCCTCTGATTCTTGACGCGTTCTACGCGGCCCAGAGCGATATAATCCAGCTGGCAATGAGTACCCATCGAGGCATGTGCGGCCTCGCGCGCGCATGCAAAGACAATGTGTGAACGTACAGGCTGCCGCCGGCCTGTGCTGCCAATGTCAGGCAGATCGGGCGACGCTCTTCGCTGATTTGTTGTCCGTATTCCACTTGTCGCTCTCGGAACTTAACCCTGGGATGTGACTGCCAACATCCTGAGATGTGAATGTCGAACGAAATGCACTGTGAAACCTAACACAAGATGTGCACAAACCCACCGGAAACGGAAAGATAACGAGCAACTCGGCCACGCGCCGATCATGGACCTGATAGCGCAGCAAAAACGGCGCTCAAACGGCAACAAAAACGCCGACCTTGAGAACGCAAGAGAAAACGCCACCAGCATGAAACAAATTATCTAAGGTTACGCTGCAGGCGACTATTGCCTTGCCAGCTAGTCAACGGCATCACCTGCGGCACGGCATCTGGAGAACCAACTCCTCATAAGCCACTTCATGCGCGAAGAATACAGTACCACTGTGATGAGCAAGAGGGCGGTGTCGGCAACGATTGTTATGAACCAACTATCCACATTCAGGATCTTGTCCGCAAGCTTATCCGTTGCGACGATCAAGGCGCAGATCAGCAACGAGACAGCAGACATGCACACGCCCACATTGAGCCTGCTGAGGTCCCACGTTGCGGTCCACGCAATGCACCATAGGAACGACTGCAGCAACAACGGCGAATAGAAAAAAGTTACGCAGCAACCGTGGAGGGCGATGTTGATGACATTGCCCACGGGAAGCGAGCCCTCGGCCGCGGACGCGGTGATGTCGCACCAACGCCACCAGTGCCAGAGGCACGCAAGCAACACCCAGTCGTAAGGCAAGCTCGCCGCGTCCCCGCTTACCATGAGCAGCTCCTTGTACACCTGAGTACGCACCATCTTGTTGAAACGCATGTGGGCCGCCTCCGTATCGTCAACACTACTCTGCGTGCCCGCCGCTGTCATCCCTGCTGGAGCGAACCAGAGGTGAATCTGCTCCAATATCATTTCCCGGTCGTTCTCATCGGTGCACTGGGCTTTCCGGCAATCGAATGACTTCAGCTGACTGTCCAATGCGAGACGAGACCTCAGTCGTCTTCGGAGCAGCACCTGCGCGATGACACAGACAACAAAAATCGGGCCCACGACCAGGTAGAGCCAGAGTCGAGCTTCGCCATGATACTGCAAGACTGAGCTCATTAGACCAGTGAGCTGCATGCAGAAAAAATACCCGCACACTATCTGCGCAGTCATCACAGGCACCATGAACAAATTCGTCTTCTTGAGGTGCACCCATGTCGCAAGCTCCAGGACGCACCAGAGCCGGGACAAGAATTCATCCGACCAGACCATGAGCAGCGTGTGCGTGGAGTTGAGGTAAGATGGCAGACGCCGGATGTCCGCCTGCTTCATGTGGGGGTTTTCCTGGTCTATGCACAGCTTGTCCAAAAACACCGCCCGCCGGCGACGGCACAATCCCTCGGCCAAATGCCCAAACCACAGGAAGGACATGACTACTACAAATCCAACAATTTCCGCCCACCATCTGAACTTTGTGTAGTCTTTCTTCCCGTTCACAATCATCTCGTCGTTCCAGTCCGTCACCTCTGGGAAAGAGAAGTAGACCTCGCAGAAACCCATAAGTGGCCCGATTATGATCCCGATGGCCAACGCGGCACGGCCATGAAAGGTCAACAGCAAAGCCAGGTGTTTTTCGAGCCTACCTGCACGCCAACTGTGCGACACGAAGACGTCGTACTCTGCCGTCGGAAACCAATGTTGCTTCCCGCGCGAGGACGTTCGCACCTGCTGCGCAGAGGTCCACACCTGCCCGAAGCCAGCCAGCAAGGCACGAACGGGCACAGCCCGCATACACACCTCTGGCTCTAGCGAGAAGCGCCCCCTGATCGAGCTGCCAGTGGAAGCGCTGGTCGGGGTGCCAGTGGAAACGCCGATGATACTGGGGGCTGATGCCGCCTCAAATCTACCAGTCGACGCCTCTGCGGAAGGCTGCGGCCGTGTCACAGACTCGCGCGCACTATAGCTCGCTGCACCATCCTCTGACACCACCTCGTCCAAGTCAATGGAGAGGGCAGGGAGAGTCATTGTCAAACCGTTGCCGCATGCTGCTGCCGTCGCCGACATCGCGGCCGACCGCCCGCAAGTGCCGGAGCCGCGTCTCCAGGGGGCAAGCTGGCTTGAGCCACAGAGGATACGAGCGCTCTTTACGCGCTCCAGGTCGCTCTTGGAGTTCTCCTTGGGGCGTGTCGGAGCTCTTTTCGGCTGTGCTGAAGTTCTCCAGGGGCGATTCCAAGAGGGTGTTGGCCCATAACCCCTCCGAAACCATGTTCATAAGATGTCTCAAATGCAATTACCCTTTTCGGGACACCTGACTGGGCAAGATCGGAAGGCGCCGTCTCTTGGACTTGTGCGCGAGCGCGCGCGCATGGTTTTGCACCCAAAGCGAAACGGGTGCACACGCAATGTCGCCACATAGCTTCCCACGAACACTCGGGTGGTGGGCATTGCCTGCGACAAAGGTCGCCCGTGCTTACCCGGTCGGGTGTTGCGTGTGGCGGGCGGGCGTGCAACTATGCGGCTGTGTGTGTGCGTAGTTGTGTGTGCGCACGCGTGTGTCTTCTTTTTCCGCCCTGCCTTGCCGTCGATGCTTCCGCCATGTTCTGTCCAGCGCGCTCGTAAGCAGTTCGGGATATCACTCGACGACGACGACGACGACGACGGCGAACGACCCCCCGGACCTTTCTCCGGGGGCGCGTGCTGAGCCGAGCCCCGAGAGGGACGTCGGCCGCGGCGGCGAGCGCGCCCGCACCCCGGCAGGCCCCGCGAGGGCCCAGGAGCGCCCGCAACCTGCGAGGTCCGATCTGCCATGCGGCAACCCAGGCGAGCATCGTTTCACCGACCCCGTGTCCCCATGCGGGCCCCACTGGCCGATGTACCCCTCCCCCCTTCAGATGGGGATGGAGGCTGTTTCCTTCGGGTTTCGAGGGGTACATCCCCAGCTGGGGGAGTGAGATGGGTTGGGTCTGGAGGGGGATGTGGAGATGGGGGCGACGAAACGATACTGCGATAGCGTTCCAGGAGACACATACAAAATGCCATCGTGTTTCAGTCAACGCGTATATTAAGGATGCACGATCAGGATGCAAGGGCCTTGGAAGGCCACGTCAAAACTTTTCGAGCGGGGCGCGGCCAGTAAAAGTGGCCAAGGATGGGCCGAAGCGGAAGGATGCAAAGGTCATCTTTATTGGAAGAGGATGGGAAATGAAGAAGCGCGAGACCACAGAACTTAATCTGGCTCGGCCTCGACCGCTGTGCGAATCAAGAGGTCGCCAAGCAAACCAAGAGCACTTCAAGAGGCGACTGGCGATTGTCAAACTCAAAGAATGAACCGTGGCCCAAGATGCAAGGGCGACCTTAGAAAATTGCTCAAACTTACTATCCGTGTTGTCTATATGAGAAATCGTGGGGCGCATCCTCCGTCGATCTTTGAGGGTCCTAAGTTGCCCCAGGGCTGTTGTGGGTCTTTGGGGCAATCGGGGGTAAGAAATTCCAGTGGGGCACCTGCCAGCAGGCCGATTTCTAATCCGCCAGCCCCCCTGCGGGGACATCAGGCTGGGAAGACTAGAATTGAAGCTCCCTGTTCCAGTTGCAGTTTCCAGTTTCCAGTGTTACAGTCCGCCTTCCTGCTTCCTTCCTGTTACTTGGCTCCAACAAAAGTTCCCTTGGAAACTCGCAACAAGAAGTAAATGTGTGCACGCCCATCGGCGACATGAGTTGTCGCGCGCGCGTGCTCCGCGCTCGCGCGCGCGAGATCCCAAGACGCCCCCATGGCCGCAAAATGGTTCCAAGAGGGCCTGAGGTCACAGACAGTAACGTCCAGACGACCCTGGGATGACGCCACCCCAACACGATCCCGCCATGGATTCTGGACCGTCCCAGGCTGACTCGAAGATGACCGAACACACGAGCCATGAGTAACCCCGAGATGGCCCGATGGCATCAAGATGGATCCACGCGCGCCCAGGGTGGCCCCAGAGTGAACACGCCGGCTGCGCGATGCAAGCATGACCGAGATATGATCTCAAGATGATCTCAAGACGACCCTGACATGCCAGGAATGCTGCAACTTCGGAACCCCGTCTTGGTTTGAAACGATCCCAGCTAGGCGGGATCCCGCCCGGCCCACGGCAGAAGACTACATTGCTAGGCTTCTACGTTTGGTAGGGGGGCTCGGGCAAGGCGTAATTTACTTCCGCTGTCTTCCGCAAGCCTTCCAACGGCCTTCCGCCATCTTCCGCCTCGTTTGACTTCCATCGGCTTCCGCAATCGAGCGACATGACGACAATTCAAAGAACTTTCACTGGGCCGATGACTGTTGCTAAACGCGCAATGTGGGGAGCCGAAAAGCGTCTTGGTTAGCGTCCCCGAATCGCGTTGTCTGAATTTTTTTGGGGCCGTGGGACGGGTACAAATGCTTGAGATTCGCGCCCCTGAGGCCATAAACCCTCGTACATTACTCAATATCCGCGTCACCGAGGCCAGACACCGTCGTGAATCATACAATCTCCGCGTCCTCGAGGCCATAAACCCTAGCAACTTACACAACATTCGCGTCGCCGAAGCCATAAACCCTCGTAAATTATACAATGCTCGCGTCTCCGAGACCATACACCCACGTAAATTACATAATGTTCGCGTCCCCCGGGGCCATAATCCGTCGTGAATTACGCGATGCTCACGTATCCGAATCCACAAACCCTTTTACATTATAAAAGATTCGCGTCCCCGAGGCTATACAACCTCGCAAATATGATATGCCACTTACCAATTGCCCTACCATAAGGTTCCGATATTGTTTCAAGACGGCACCGAGAAAATACAGCATAGCTCTGGCATGCCCCATTCTGATTGAAAGGGGGCCGGCGGCAGGGGGCGAAGCCCTTACGGGTTTGATATGCCTTCTGTCCGGGACGCACCGACCGGGTCAGGGTCAATGCAAACCCGGGTGATCCAGGCTTTGCAGGATCCTGCAGGATCCTGCAGGATCCTTCAGGGTCCTGCACGCCAGCCTGGGTACCACGACCCCGACTACGACGACGACGTCGACGGCGACGACGACGCTGACGACGACGACGACGAAAACGACGAGGACGACGCCGGGCACAACGGCGGCGGCGCCGGCGACAGCGTGGACGACTACCGCGGCGGCGGCGTCGGCCCTGCCGGCCCGTCGAGGGAGGGCCACCCGATCCTTGAGCGCGATGACACCTGCATCGAGCAGCAGCCCGCCTGCCGCCAGCGGGGCCGCGGCCGACGGGGGGAGGAGAGGAGGAGGAGGAGGAGGAGGAGGAGGAGGAGAAGGAGGATGAGGAGGAGGAGGAGGAGGAAGGGGGAGGAGGAACGATGAGGCAGAAGAGGAGGTGATGATGGTGATGACGATGATGAAGATGCAGATGAAGATGATGAAGACGATGATGATAATGCCGATGCTCATAATAACGGTGGTAATGATGATAATGACCATGACCACTATGATGATGCGGATTATTATGATGATGGTGACGATGACGGTGATTGTGATGATGAATCTGATGCGGCTGATGGTGCTTATGGTAATGGTGTTGATGATGGTGTTGATGATGATGATGATGATGATGATGATGATGATGATGATGATGATGAAAATGATGATGATGATCCTGACGAGGAGGATGATGAGGAGGGGGATAAAAAAACGGTAAGGAGGAGGAAAAGGAGGAAGAGGAGGAGGAGGAGGAGGCGATGGTTGAGAAGGAGGAGTGATGAGGAGGAGGAGGTGGTGGAGGAGGAGGACCGATGATGAGGAGGAGGCGGAGGCGGAGGAGGATGAGGACCAGTGTAAGCCCAAGAGTCATCAACGATGTTAGAATTATCCATCCCTCCAAGCTCCCTTTTTCATGTGCCCCTACAGCGGTTCATTTCCATTGAGGGAACTGCCTCGTTGGAAGTCAACCGTTTGAAGATCCTGAAGGGTGCCAACACATTGTTTCCAGAATTCCAACGCCACCTGTAAACCTGACTGCTGCGTCTTGACGATCCGGATTCGTGCCAGAACGCGGTGTGTGGGACTTCGAACACCCCGAATCACCATCAGGGTTGCGCCCGCATAATCCTGAATCCTTCCAAAACGCAATTTCGGGTACGTTGATCATGGGAAACTCTTGCACATATTCGAAACGATTGTGCGCGGCACCATAGCGAAAACCACAGTTTGAAAACGACGCCCCCTCAATCCGTGAAATCCCTGCAAATGTTTAAAATGAATGTGCGCGGCGCTACGGCGAGAACCACATTTTGAAAGCGGCCCGCCCTCAATCCGTGAAGCTCTTGCAAGTTCTTAGAACCAATGTGCGCGGCGCTAAAGCGAGAACCACACTTTGAAAAGGAACCACCTTCTATCCGTGAAACCCTCGCAAACATTTCAAACGAATGTGCGCAACGTTGAGGCGAGAGCCACATTTCAGAAACGACCCGCCCACAATCAGTGAAACTCTTCCACATGTAAAAACCAACGTGCGCGGCGCTATGGCGAGAACCACAATTTGAAAACCACCCGCCCTCAAACCGTAAAACGCTTGCAAATTTGAGGACAAATGTGCGCGGCGCTAAGGCAAGAACCACATTTTGAACACGGCCTGCCCTGAATCCGTAAAGCTCTTGCAAATACTTAAAACGAATGTGCGCGACGCTACGGCGAAAGCCACATTTTGAAAACCACCCGCCCTCCATCTGTGAAGCTGTTGTCACTGTTTTAGCTTCGGAGTCATCAATGGTGAAGAGAACGCAGGCGAAACGCCCAGCTCGCCCTCAAAACTGGCTTCGGGGTGCGACAAGGAGGAGTTATCTATACGGAAGGAATGGAGGAGGAGAGGGAGGAGGGGGAGGAGGAGGAGGAGGAGGAGGAGGAGGAGGAGGAGGAGAGGAGGAGGAGGAGGAGGAGGATAAAGGGGGGGAGGAAGGGAGGAGGGGGAGGAAGAGGAGGAGGAGGAGGAGGAGGAGGAGAAGGAGGCACGATGAGGAGGATGAGGAGGAGGAGGAGAAGGAGGACGAGGAGCAAGAGGAATATGAGGAGGAAGAAAAGAACCGGAGGAGAAAGACGAGGAGGAGGAGCAGGGTGGACGAGGATGAGGAGGAAGAGCAGGAGGAGGAGGGAGACGGGGAGGAAGAGGAGGAGGAGGAGGAGGAAGTGGAGTGAGGAGGAGGAGGAAAAGGAGGAGGAGGCGGAGGAGGAGGAGGAGGAGGGGGAGGAAGAGTATCGATGAAGAGGAGGAGCAGGAGGAGGATGGAGGTGGAGGAGGAGAAAGAGAGGGAGGAGGATGGGGGGGAGAAGGACGAGGAGCAGGAGGAGGAGGAGGGAGAAGAGGCGGACGAGGAGGAGGAGGAGGAAGAAGAGGAGTAAGACGGAGGAGGAGGAGGCGTAGGAGGAAGAGGATTCTTTGGACATCCACAGCCAAGGGCCCCACACTGCGGGGCGGCCACAACAAAGTCGCACGCGGGGCCAAGGACGGCGCATTGGCCGCCCAAGGACCCCGCGGCGCACCGCACACACGGCCGGCGGGCCGGGCCGGTCGAGCGCAACGGGGAAAACGCAAGCCGCGGCAGTCGGGCTGCTGAGGACCTCCAGCGGTGCGCTCAGCAAACCCGACCGCCGCGGCAACGACGACGACGCGACGGAAAAACGACACGACACGACAGAGAGGACGGACCGCCCGGCACCACCCCCGGGACGGGAAGCCCAGAGAAGGACACCTGGCCCGAACGGGGGACCTGCGCGCCAGGCGACCCCAAGGGGAAGGGGACCGCGCTTTTGGCGGCCGTCCCCAGGAGCTGGGGCTTGTCGCCCCGGAAGCCCGGCGCTCCCCGCCTGCGCCAGAGGGCTTAACAGCCCGATCCCACTCTTGGCCCCCCCCCGGTGCGGAGGAGGAAGAGCAGGAAGAGAAGGAGAAGGAGGAGGAGCAGGAGGAGGAGTGAGGAGGATGAGGAGGAGACAGATGGGGAGGAGGAGGAGGAGGAGGAGGAGGAGGAGGAGGAGGAGGAGGAGGATAAGGATAAGGATGATGAGGAGGAATATTGGGAGAAGGAGGGGGAGGAGGGGGACGAGGAGGAGGAGGAGGAGGAGGAGGAGGAGGAGTGAGGAGAGAAGGAGGAGGAGCAAAATGAGGACGACCGATGATGATGATGCTGGATGATGATATGATGATGATGATTATGATATTGATGATGATGATGATGATGATTGATGCTGATGTGTGATGATGATGATGATGAGGAGGCGGAGGAGGAGAGGATGAAAGTAGCAGCAGATGGGAAGGCGGGCGAATGATGAGATGTGAGGGGGATGGTGAGGAGGAGGAAGGAGGAGGAGGCGGAGGAGATGAGGAGAGGAGGAGTGGAGAGGAGGAGGAAGGAGGAGGAGTGGAGGAGGAGGAGGAGGAGCAGGATGAGGAGGAGCAGAGAGGAGGAGGGGAGGAGAGGAGCAGGAGGAGGAGGAGGAGGAGGAGAATCATGAGGAAAATGAGGAGGATAATTTACAAAGAAGATGGTAATGATGCTGAAAATGATGATGACGCTCATGATGATGATGAGGAAGTGGAGGAACGATGCGGAGGACGAGGAGGATGAAAAGGACGAGAAGGAAGAGGAGGATGAGTGACGAGGAGAAGAATGAAGAAAAGGAGGATGATGTGGCGGAGAAGGAGGATGGAGGAGGGGGAGAAGGAGGTGGAGGAGGAGGAGGAGGAGGAGGAGACAGAGGAGGAGGAGGAGGGGGAGTGAAGAGGGGGAGAAGAGGAGAGGAGGAGGCAGAGGTTGAGGAGGGTGAGGTTGAACGATGAGGAGGAGGAAGTACATAGGATGATGTGGGAGGAGAAGGATAAGGAGAAGGAGGAGGCGGAGGAGGAGGAAGAGGAGGGGGGGGTGACACGAAAACAAAGGATGGAGGAGGAGGAGGAAGAGGTGGAGGACGAGGAGGATGAGGACGAAGAGGAGGATCACGACGAGGAGGAGGAGAGCGAGGAGGAGGAGGAGAAGGATGAGGATGAGGACGAGAAGGAGGAACAGGAGGAGGAAGATGAGGAGGATGATGATGAGGAGGCGGAGGAGGAGGAGGAGGAGTGAGGAGGTGGCGGAGGAGGAGGAGGAGGAAAAGGCGGAGAAGGAGGAGGATGAGGAGGAGGAGGAAGAGGACGAGGACGAGGAGGAGGAAGAGGACCGATGAGGAGGAGGAGGTGGAGGAACGATGATGAGGAGGAACGATGCTGATGAGGATGCGGCAGCGGGGGAGGAACAGTATAAGCAGGAAGAGGATGCTGATGATCATGAGGATGAGGCGGAATAGGATGGTCAGGAGAAGGTTTAAGGGGACGACGAGGAGGGCGGAGGATGAGGAATAGGAGGGTGAGGACGAAGACAATGAAGAGGAAAAGAAGAGGCGACGGAGGCAGACGCTGGTCGTCTCTCTCCGAGGGGCACGACGTGTGGGCGCCACTCGGTCGGCATGTATCGCACAATCGATTGATCGCTGGAGCTTTCGATGGGGGCCAGCGCCCTTCCGCAGGTTCCAAAGGACCTCCAGACCCTTGGGCGTCGGCCTGATGCAAGGGGACCTC
>CAUYUJ010020849.1:39162-46662 GCA_963575745.1 Prorocentrum cordatum
CGGGAACAATCGCGACTTTCCGGTGCCACAGATCCATCGGTATCTGAAGAACCTGGGCTGCCAGCGGCGCTCGGGTCGCCCCCGCGCAAACGATGTCGTCCCCGCGTCAGCGCTGCGAGGAGCTACCATACCTGACATCCAACACCGACCGGCGTGAATGTCCCTAATAGTGTCTCGTCTTGCCTTGTCTCCGCTGCGCCGCCCGCCTCCTTCCACTTCCTCCCGTCCCCTGAACTCCCTCCTCGCTGCTGCTGCGCTGCCTGCTGTATGAGTTTGCTTTTGACACGCAACTGCTACTGCTGCGGCCGCTGTCACCTGCTGCTGCTGCGCTGCCAACCTCAGGTGCTGTCGCTGACCGTGCTGCCTGCACGTCCGTTCGGCTTTCACCTCATGCAGATCGTGCTCTACGGGAGCATCCCTGGAGGCCTGGGCTGGGGAAAGGGGCGGCCGCGCAGGTGGTCAGGGCCCATCTTCACCCTAGATGGATCCGGAATGGCCCCAGGTAGTCCAATATGGCCGCCAAGCTAGCCTCAAGCACGGCTCCAGGAACTCAAACATGGCTCGAAGAGGCCGTGGTGCCTCCCAAGTGTGCATCCAGCAAGCCGGAGCTATAGGAGGGCCGCAAACATTCAACATGTGCTGAACAATCGTCGGCTTCTCGCCGCTCAGCCTCCTGCGGACCTTTGTGGCCTCAGCCTAGCAGGTGGCCAGCAAGGCCAGGCAGGAACGATAGCCGGGAAGACCTTCAAGTAGCCCCAAAAGAAAGAGCCACCAAGGGGCAAACTCTCGGGCCCAAACATTCACGCGAGGCCAACGTACCCTCCTCGTGCTCCTCCTGCTCCTCCTGCTTCTTCGTCTCATCCTGCTCCTCTTGCTCCTCCAGCTCCTCCTCTTCCTCCTCCTCCTCCTCCGCCTGCTCCTGCTCTTCCTCCTCATCCCCTCCTCCTCCTCCTCCTTCTCCTTCTCCTCCTCCTCCTCCTCCTCCTCCTCCTCTTCCTGCTCCTGCTCCTGGATTCCGTGGATACGCAGTCGCATATAGATACCTTCCGCGCGGAACATCCGCGCAGAACGCCCTATCCATGGGGTCGGCACCCAGGGGCCAGGCCGGCGAGGCCGTGGACACGAATCCCACCAGCCTTCTGGGCGCGCGTGTGGTTTAGGGACCCTCCTCTCCCAACCCCCCCGTCGATCCCTCCGGTGAGGGGTTGATCGATATTCTCTATTAGTTAGCGCCTCCTCCCCCAGGCGACTGGCAGCCAACCAGGATCAATGCGAACCTCCTCCCAATCCCTGTCAAGAAACAATACGAAGCACACTTTGGGGCAAAATCTTGAGGCAAGAGCGTGGGCCCCGCGGGCACGTTGCATTAATTTTTGAACGGGACGGCGGGGGTGCCCTCATGTTGCCTGCTTCACGCAAGGCCGCCATCCCTGTCAAACAAAGACAATGCAACATGCACCTCGCGGCTACATCTGGAGCATGCGCGGCCACCCCGCGATCACTGTCCATCGGTGCTTGACAAGGACCGCGAGGGTGCTGGCATATTGCCTGGTGTGCGCGGGCCCACCAGACACCACGACGGCCTCCCCGCCGCGATTGCGTACTGGTTTTCGACAAGGATAGTGGGGGCCGACATGCTTCCCGATGCGTGCTGCCACGTGCGCGCGCGCACCGGCCAGACTCTGCGCGTGCCCTGGACGTGGCGCATTTGGCGCGGCTGGACCATGCGACACACATGGCGCGCGTGGAACACGTGGCGCATCTGGCTCGCGATGCGTGCCTGGCACGCTTGGGCCCTAGGAGCAGCTGGCGCACCTGGAGCTCCTGGCGCGCGTTGCCACCTCGCCCCGTCGGGCACATGGGGCCCGTTCGGGTTCCAAGCAGCTGCCCATCCATGGGCGTCCGCTGAACATGCCGAGGCCCAGATGCGACTTATGTGTTGGGAGGGCGGGTGCGAGTGAGCGAGACAGCGTGCGGGCGGGGAGGGTGTCCTGATCCCTCCTCCGACCCTTTCCCCTAGACCTGGAGCGCCCCGCGACCCAGTGGAGCGTCCAAGATGGCGACGGCGAGAAGGCAAGAGTCATTGACTCTACACATGTTATGGGCCCGTTTTGACCTCTGGGGGGACCCTAATGGAGACCCCTCCTGCTTTGATCGACCTCCTCCAAGATGGCCCCCGAGGCCCCCGAGGCCCCCGAGTGCCACAAGAGGCGCCCAGGAGGCCACAAGGGGCCTCCAAGAGGTCCCCAAGAGGCTCCCAAGAGACCCCAAGAGGTCTAAAGCTTGCATGCGGTAGGCGTCCTTTGGCCTTGCCGCACGCTCCCCGGCCTTTGGCCGGAGCGAGCTAGGTCAGCCCGCTTAGAAGCCGCCGTGGCAGTGCAGTGCTGCCGCCAAGCGCCGTGCCTGAGCCTCAGCCCGAGGACCCCCCCAGCCCGGAGGACGAGGGGGCGCCGACCTGGCCGCCGCCGTGGCCGCCGCCGACGGGGAGGGTGGAAGGAGGAGGTCGCCCTCCGCCGATGCCACCGCGTTGGCCGCCGACGCCGGCGCCGCTTCGTCATGCCTGGGGGTCGGCAGTTTTCCATCTGGACGGGGGGGCTGAGCTCCCCTACGCACGCGGGATACCATCGGGACACCCCGACTGGACCCGAGGCCCGTTCTGCCGCCCAGGAGGAAGGGGGGGAGGGACAGGGACACACCACAAGGGCGGGAGAAGACATGCTTCCTCCAAGAGGCCTCACGGGGCTCACACGAGGCACCCAAGACGCTGTAAGGAACCCCAAGGATCGCCAAGAGGCACCAAAGACGCTCCAAGAAGGTTCTCAGAAGCTTTAAACTACATCAGAAGAGACTCCGAGAGGCATCCAAGAGGCTTCTGGCCATTCTGCTCGCCCTCCTCCTCCTGCTCCTTCTTCTCCTCCTCCTCCTCCTCATCATCATCATCATCATCATCGTCGTCCTCCTCCTCGTCACTCCTCCGTCCTCCACCCCCCTCCCCCTCCCCGTCCTCCTCCGATTCTTCCTCTACCTCCCCTTTTTGCACTGCAGTCACGGCATCCCGTCTGGGCATCGTTTCGGGATGGGCTGGTGGGTTTGCGAGAAGCGTCTAGAATATGTTCTCAACCTGCGAAGAAACTGACCCAAATGCAGTACCCCCGCATCCCAGACCTCCGACCTCGTGACTTCGTCAGCCGGTGGCCCTAGAACTCTTGACACACCTCCCCGAAGGTGAATGATTGTTCGCTCTGATGCGTTTTTGTTGACTGCACTGGGGCCAGAACCTTGTTAGTGAGCCCTGGAAACGACGGGGGCATTATATGTTGTCGCCAACTGCACTTTGCGTAAATCCGCTTCCGATGCTGGCGCCGTTATTCTGGCCCGCTTCCTGAAACCTCAAAAGCCGTTTTAACACATGGAGATCATCTTATCTCTGACATAGAGATCAATCATCTGATCTCCCTCCCTCCTCCTCCTCCTCCTCCTCCTCCTCCGCCTCCTACTCCTCCTCCTCCCCCCCCCACCTCCTCCCCTCTCCCTTCCTCCTCCTCCTCCTACTCCTTTGCCTCCTCTCCTCCTCCTCTTCCTTCCTCCTCCTCTTTCCTCTCTTCCTCCTTCCCTTCTCATCCTCCCTCCTCTCGCCGCGACCTCCTCCTCCCCCTCCCCCCGCCCCTCCTCCTCTCCTCCTCCTCCTCCTTCTCCCCCTCCTCCTCCTCCTCCTTCTCCTCCTCCTCCTCCTCCTTTTTCCCGGCTGAAGCCCATGTTGGGTGGGGCTCTGTTGCTTCGGTGCTTCCAACGACTCCGGTGTTCGGGAATCGGCGCTTGGTCTTCGCCTTCGATGGAAAAGAGAAGATCACACACTTGACAAACTGCTCCACCGCTTCCATTGAACAGGGACCGACCGTCCCGGCATTCCTATAGTCCTACCACGAAGTGTTCTTAGAACCCAAAAATGTTCGAACAACGACGACGATCTTCTTATAACATAAACCCGATGTGCTAAAACAGGACAGACTCCGCCAGAAATGTTCTAAGAACATGTCGTGGAAAACACAAAAGGTTCTTAGAACATTGTTTGGTAGGGCTATAGGCGAGCCAGGACGCATGGCCACTGCTTGATTCCAGGGCCCACGCGGGGCCAATGGCCGAGGAAGCACGCGAGGCCCGAGCCAGGCCGCCGCACGACGGTCCCGGGGCCGGCTGCGCGTCCATGCCTGGCCGCTCGGGAATGGGCCGCCGCGGGCGCGGGACCAGCCACTGCGTCAGCTTGTGGAAGGGCACGACGTCAGATCCGGGCTTGCCAGCGACCTGCGCTCGCGACGGGCGAGGGCAAAGGGGGGGGAGGGGGCAGATAAGGACGGGGGAGCGGGGCACCACCCGCGCCACCGAAGGGAGCCTGGGGGGGGGTCATCCTGGTGGTGTGCCCCCTCCCCGCTCGAGTCATCCCACGGAATACACAGAGCTTTGTTGTTAGGCTCTCTCTCTCTCTCTCTTTCTCCCTCTCTCTCTATATATATAGAGATGTTCAATTCTCTAACGCATTTGATTATCTGGAGGTCGTCTTCGAGTCCCGAGTCCATACCAAGACTAACACCCTTGCGGCAGCAGACCCCGAGGAGCTTCAAAAATTGACCAAAGAGGTTCGGAGTTGTTCGGGTCTTCTGTCCGCAAGTAAGATCACACGTCTTGGATTAAGAGTGGAACGTTTCACAATACACGTGCGCATACCAGTATGGATACTACCGGTACGACCACCCTTCGGGTGATAAGGAGGTTCGGGGGGAGGCACCACCGTCTCATTCGATCGGTCTCACTATCGATCTCACGATCGATTTCACGATCGGTCTCGCTCGATCGATCTCACTCGATCGATGTCACAATCGATATCACTCGATCTATTTCATTCGATCGATATCACAATCGATCTGACTATCGATCTCACAATCGATCTCACTATCGATCGCACGATCGATCTCACATTCGGTCTCACTATCGGTCCCAACATCGATATCACAATCGATCTCACAATCAACGTCATCATCATCATCACCAACGTCATCGTCATAGACGCCATCAGCATCATCATCATCATCATCATCGGGACACCATCATCATCACCTCATCACCATCATCATCAACACCATCATCATCACCAACATCATCATCATCATCGGTACACCATCATCGGCACCATCATCATCACCATCAACATAATCATCATCGGGACATCAGCATCATCATCATCTCATCATCAACACCATGAACAACATCATCACCATCGGGACACCATCATCCGCATCAGCATCACCATCATCATCATCATCATCATCATCATCATCATCGTGACACCATCATCATCGTCACCATCACCATCACCATCACCATCATCAGCATCATCATCGGGACACCATCATCATCACCATCCGCATAAACATCATCACCATCATCGGGACATAGTCATCAAAATCATCCGTATCGCCTACATCATCATCATCCTCATCATCAACATCATCATCATCGGGACACCATCATCGTCATCATCATCATCAACAACATCATCAACATCATCATCGGGACACCATCATCATCATCACCATCATCATCAACAGTATCATCATCAAGGTCATCATCACCACTATCATCGGGACACCATCATCATCATCATCTTCATCATCATCTCATCATCATCAACATCACCAGGATCAACAACATCATCATTATCATCATCGGGACAAAATCATAATCATCATCAACAACATCATCATCACCAACATCATCATCATCACCGGGATAGCATCATCATCAACACCATCACCATCATCATCAACATCGTCAACATCATCATCACCATCATCAGCAGCATCGGGACACCATCATCATCACCACCATCACCATCATCATCATCATCAGCAGCCTCATCAGCATCATCATCACCGTCATCATCGGGACACCGACGGGACAGCGGCAGAACACCGCGCGCCACCGGACGCCGGAAGGAAGACATTTGGTCCGGCAGCGCCTTAGCCACAGGAGACTTTCTTCTCGCCCGGCGACGCAGCTTCGCCTCGGCCGCACGCACGGCACGCACGAACACGAAACCAAACCCCCGATTTCCCGGTAGGGGCGCTCTGCGTTCCAATCGATCTCACCCCCTCACCTCCGACAAATGATACGATTATTCGCTACGCCTAATGCCAACATCTGGTAATACTACGACTCGTACGAACGCGAATGCCAATGCGACTACGAATGCGAACAAACGCGGATACGAATATGAGCAGTTATGGGAATCAGGAACGGGATCGGGATGGGGATAGGAATATAGGATAGGGGGTAGAAAGATGAGGATAGAGGGTCAAAGAAAATTAAGTAGACAACGGGAGACAACACGAAAACAACGGGAAACAACGGGGGGCAAATAGAGACAACGTTGGACAACGGGAAACATCGGGAGGCAACGGGAGACAATCGGCGCCCGACCGATTCCAGGTCCGTGTCCGCCTGTACTTTCTTCGAAACGACACGTGGCCCATACAGACAAGCTGTTTGGGAAATAGCGGCCCGCGACAAGAAAGCACAGTCCAGGGGGATGGTCTGGAGCCCAGGGGCTGGAGGGGTGGGTGGGAAGATGGAGCAAATCACCACTACTGTTGGCGCTGCGGCTACTTCAGACAAAAAAAGCAAAGCACGTGTTAGGAGGAAAAGGTTGGGAATGTAGTGAGCACAACTGTGCGATAAGCGCATTTCACATACGCAGAAGTATGGATAACATGAGAATATCGCCCCAAGCCCATCGGCCCAACCCGGTAACTGTAATTCTGACTACTGCTGCTGCCACTAGTATGATGAGGGCAGTTCATAAGGCAGTTGGATCGGGAAGCAAGGGTCTGGACGCCGGTGATATCACATTGTGGATTGGTTATGAAAACTACCACCGCGCTCGTCAGATAAGAAACCCTCCAATCTCTGAAGCATCCTACCCACATTCTCTAACCGACGACCAACCCTACTACTACTACTACTACTACTACTACTATTACTACTACTACTACTACTACTACCACCACCACCTCTACTACTTCTGCGACTACTGCTGCTACCACTACTACCACTACCACTACTGCTACTACCACTACTACTACCACTACCACTACTACTACTACTACTACTACTACTACTACTACTACTACTACTACTACTACTACACTACTACTACTACTACTAATAAAACTACTACTACTACTACGACAATCACTACTACTACTACGACAATCACTACTACTACTACTTCTACTGCTACTACTACTACTACTACTAGTACTACTACTACTACTACTACTACTACTTGTACTACTACTACTACTACTACTACTACTACTACTACTACTACTACTGCTACTACTACTACTACTACTACTACTACTACTACTACTACTACTACTACTACTACTACTACTACTACTACTACTACTAACTACTACTACTACTACTACTACTACTACTACT
>CAUYUJ010020849.1:51662-111662 GCA_963575745.1 Prorocentrum cordatum
ACGGCGCCCCAAGAAGGCTGCTAGGACGGCCCAAAAAGCTCCCACAACACTCCAAGAGGGTCCAAGAGAACCCCATGCAAGGCCCCCCGTGGCAAATTGACCTGTGACGTACCGAACCCATTCGCATAGAGTATCAAGAGGAGTTTGCCCAAACTTGCCAGGACAATGACAGTGCTGGCGCCGTCAAGTGTTGCGCAAGCTACATGGGATGCGTTCGCGTGGCACGCTTCACAGGACAACAACAAAAGGACGAGGAGCAAGGACATGGGGGCAGGAACGAAGGTCAGGAGAAGGATGCGCGGGGGGGCGAATCGCCAGCGCGGCAGCAGCAGAGGGAAGGTGGCAGGGGGCAGAGGACGACGACGACGACAAAGACGGGGGATGCCGAACAGAGTTGCTGTCGTCGGTGGTACGCTGACGATGCAACGCTGCATGCGCCACGTCGCTCCACGTCGCCGTAGCGCTCGACAACATGACCGAACACGCTTATCTTTAGTGCAAGAAACGAACGAGGCCGAACTCGGCCGCCAACTTCTCTGCTTCCTTCCTGACGACCCTCGAACTCGACATAACACCCAAATAACAGAAAACGGCGCAACTCCGCTGGACCCCAGGAATGGCGAGGTCTCCTGGTGGTCCGCGTGACGCCTCGACAATTCACGACACAAGGGTCTACAAAGGCATGTGGCGGCCGTGACTCGCCGTAGGCGATCCCCGTACTTCACAGAGACTTCTGACAATGAGGTTTGAGCATGCCAGCAATTAAGCTGGAGGGCGGTCATGTTCAATATGTGGTTCTCGCCTCAGCGCCGTAAACATTCCCGTTCTCATTCGTCTTAGTTTGAGCCAGATGCTACACGGACGGAAGGTGATGACTTTTCAAAATGCGTCGCAACGACGCGCGCATTGGTCTCATGGCCCATGTTCCGACACTGGTGGGGGAGCGCAACGTGTTCAGTATGTGGCTGATGGTTGAGACTTCCTCAAACGGGTGATGACAACCATGTGAAAATGCGAAGCAGCTTAACTGATGGAGTGCGATTGCTTTCTCAACGGGGTCGTCGCCCTGAGACGCCCTTAGACTTCACAGTCATCATCTTACCACTCTTGCCCTCAAAGAGGGGCACTCGCGGGCTGCTTCCTGAAACTTGATGATCTAACACATGTTCTTGAAGACAACCCTGTATGTGTGCTAGTCAGTCTTGAGACGGAGACAGGGCGGATTATTTGCAGACTAGGCCCTCGCCTGAATGGCAGGTGCATGCGACACTCGTTCAAGGGGATGCTTCCCGCAATGAAGGAGGGTTATTGCAGAATCTTACGTAGAGGCGACGTCGGACGGGAAGGGGCATTGCCGCATCATTGACGCGTCCTGAGTTTGCCTCCTGCTTCACTCCTTGAGATGCCATTCCTCTTCCGTTCAGCGTAATCCATATGTCCAACCTCCTCCTCCTCCTCGCTTCCCTCGCGTAAGCGTTTCATATGTGCCTCCTCCTCCTCCTCCTCCTCCTCCTCCTCCTCCTCAACCCTCCTGATTCTCCACCCTCGTCCAGCTCACACCTTGCTTCTCCTCCTCCTCCTCCTCCTCCTCCTCCTCCTCCTCCTCCTCCTCCTCCTCCTCCTCCTCCTCCTCCTCCCTCCTCCTCATCCACCACACTCTACTCCTTCACCTTCTTTCTCGTGCGACGAAAGCAGCGCGCGCGTCAGAACTGCCCGAGGCGCGACTATCCAGGACCTGCGCCCGGAGTTCATACGACGAGCCCGCGGGCTCACGCGGGCGAGAAGCGTTCCGAGATGCGGCGGCTGAAAACATCCTCTTGGGCGACGGGGCGCGCTCTGCCCGCCACCACAGAGCCTCCGCAGGCCCATGCTGCGCCGATCGAGAGGGACATGGGCTCCCCGCCCGGCCGGGAGCCCGTAGCCTCGAGGCCCTGGGCCCGAGCTGGCTACCTGTTGGCATCCGTCCTCTTCCTGGGTTCCTGGATGCTGCGCACCGCTCCGGGCCCTGGCCCTCCTCGACCCCCCTCCTTCTTTCCTGGCCCGCCCCCTCTTCGTCCACCCTACGACGAGCCCACGACCAGGACAACATCGGGCTTGGATAAATCAGGGATCTCTGAGGTCCGGCGGATTTGGATGATGCATCGGGCGCCGCGGCCGTTCCAAAACGCTCATGAACGCTGTGCCCGATTTATTCCAGTTCTGGGCCCACCTGACGACCACCAACCTCCCCCATGCCCGCCTTGCCCCCCTCACCAGCCCTTGACTACCCCCTCGTCCCTCGTTCTCCTCCTCCTCCTCCACCACCTCCCCATTGCCGTCCTCCTCGGGATCCCACTCCTCCTGCTCCTCCTCCTCCTCCTCCTCCTCCTCCTCCTCCTCCTTCTCCTTCTCTTGCTCCTCATCCTCCTCCTCCTGCTCCTCCTCCTACTCCTCCTCGTACTCCTCCTGATCCTTCTCCTCCTCCTCCTCCTCCTCCTCCTCTTAGTTGAAGGGGCAGCATCCACGGACTGAGACGGGGAAGCGCATTGTTTTGAACCCACCTCAGTCCATAGATTTTCTCCAGAGGGCAGCCCGCCAGCAGTGTAGTGCAATGGAAGGCAGCAGCAGCAGCAGCAGCAGCAGCAGCAACAGCCGCAGCAGCGGGAGCAGCGGGAGCAGGGGGTGGAGGCGAGGCCTACCTCATGCGAATGCGCGGCCGCCTGCCATCGCTCTTTGATGGGTAGAGCGTGGCAGCATCAGATTCTTCATACTGGTCGTTTGCCTCCTCCTCCTCCTCCTCCTCCTCCTCGTCATCGTCCTCCTTCTCCTCCTCCTTTTCCTCGTCTTCCTCCCCTTCCTCCTCCTCTTCCTCCTACTCCTCCCTCTCCTCCTCATCCTCATCCTCCTCCTCCTCCTCCTCCTCCGATCGAAAGCCGACCCCCTGGGCCAAACCCTGGGGTGCGCATGGGCCAGTGCTTGACTCTAGCTCACGTCCGAAGAAATGACCGTCTTCCTCCTTCCTGGGAGAGTGGGTGGGGAGGAGGGAGGAGCCGGGTGTGCCCAATGAGAGGGGGGCAGGAAGAATGGAGGGTGCGCACATCATGACCCTGCGCGGACGAGCGGGGGCCAGGGGATGTGCTGAAAGAGGCGGGAAACCTGCAATCTGGGAGATCCCATGGCTCTGGCCATGATACCTACGCCCACCCCTTGTTCTCCCCCCCACTGTTCGACGCCTGGTTTTCGGATCGTACCTGGGGCCTCCGGCGGAAATCCTGGACGATCGGGGCAGCCGCAGGAAAGCATCCCGAGGCGGGAACACCTCCAAGAGCCGAGGAAGACTTCATCCCCCCCCATCCCCCGTTGGCGACGAAGGGCATCCAACGCCCCCCTCTTTGGGTGCCCCCGAAGGAGCGAGGGGCAACGTCAGGGGGGGAACAGCTCAAAGGAGAAGAACATCGACGTCGAATCGGCGACGCATCGCCGATGGATCGGCCAATACCAAACCACACGATCATGGCTGTTCGGCCTTTCGGGCACCCGTTGGCGACAGATGCTGGGTCGATGCGATCCCCTCTGAGCCAATCCCTCCTCGAAGCAGGCGGCCGGGGGACCCCAGAAAATCGGTCAGGAAGGGGTGCAGGCCGAATCCATATCTGTTCCCAGACCCCTCCCAGAGTCCATCTCGCACAATCATTCACCCCGTATCTATCCGTTGTTGACGATCCCGGGCCCGAAAACGGGCGCCAGAGGTTGAACATAAACAAAAATCCGTATCGAATCGAGCACCTCGAAACTCGCCACACCCCTGCTGCTGGCTAGAACAAGTGCTGGGCCGCCTCAGACCTCAGCTAACTTCAATCCCTGACACCCCCTTTCTTGGACGGCCCCGAATGATTAGCAATAAAAAGACTCCTAACGCTTTGGGAGGAAGACTAAGTTGAGGAGGCCAAGGCGTTGAGGATACAGGGCCTCTTTTTGCAGATGTATCAAACCCAACCACCCAGATTGATGCTCCCGGGACGGAGGCCTTAGTGAAGCTACGTTTTCGTCGTGCTATTGGGGCGACGGTTTGTAACTCCAGATGACCGCACTGGCGAAATGGGTCCGTGCACCTGCCTCCCCCTCCCCACGGGGCCCGCGCGCGCGCGCCGGCGAGGCGCGCCCGCGCCGCCCCGCGCGAACGCCGACGGCGCGGGGGACTTCAAAGCCGGGCTCGGCAGAGGCCACGGCCGGGGCGGAAGGGGCGGAGGGGGGGGAAGAGGGGGAGGATGAGGAGGATGACGCGGAATAGGAGGAGGGGAAGGAAGACGGGAAGGGGGAGGGGGAGGAGGAGGGGGATGGGGAAGGGGACTGGGAGGAGGAGAAGGATTCTCTCGCTCCGCCCTGGCGAGCGGTCTCCGCGCGCGCGTGCCAGCGCCTCCACGCGCGACGGCGGGACAGACCCGCCGCCATGCGCGAGGGGCCCCGACGCGTCGCGCTCAGGAGCGGGGCTCCTGGCCGCCGAAAGGCGGTGCAGACAGCCGAGTCCCCCCAGCGCGCATAAGCAGCCGCGCAGCGCGTACGCCATCAGCCTCAGTGGTGGGAGGGCGGGGAGGGGGGCCGAAACGCTGCAGAGACCGCGGGGGGGAGCCGCAGAGAACAAGAGGGAGCATTCTCTCGTCGCGGGTAGCCTGGGGGCGCGACTCCTCGCCCGGTGGGCCGCACTGAATGGCAACGCTGGCGATGAGGTATGTCACGGCGTCCTCGTTTTGGCCGTTGACTATGCCTCCCTCCGTCATCTCCGTGCAGTTTCTGGAGCGCGTGAGCTCGCGCACGATTCTACCCAAGCTGATGATGACAACAGCGCATTGTTGGGCGCTGCCCATGTCGGTGGCGAGCACGCCCCACGCGAGTAAACACTGCACACACTGGCGGAATGGATATGCTGACCCACGCTGAAGTGACCATGGGGGCGGCTGGCGGGAAGCGCTCCCAACACGACCGTCCTTTCCGCCCTGTCAGCCAGCTCCACCAGACATCACGCCAGTGAACCAGAAGGGCCACCACGAAGAACACGAGGATGCTGCCCCAGAGCGTCCACATGTGGTTCCTCCTCGATGGAACTACACCGCGAGGCTGCGGAGTCTCCTTGGTACTCGGGCCTGCGCAGAGACGAGCGCCATGTCGAACTGGGGGGCGTCCGTAGAATAGTGCTGACAACCGCGCGTTGACATTCAGTGCTCCACTGGAGTAGCGCGGCAGGCTCGCAATGACAGCTAGCACTTTCGCGCACATCGCGGAGCACGGTACTAGCCCAGGGAAAATCCTCGCCGCCCATGCCCGACGCGTATGTGCGGCCAATACCTGTGGGGCGCGAAAAGTCGTGGGAGACGTCGTGGTGTTCCCGCGGGCGTGTCCTCCACATCGCGTGGGCTAATGCCGTCGCAACCGACGGTTCACAGCGACTCGAACGATGTTGCTTGTCTGTAAGAGTCCAGGGCGAAGTGTCCGAAGACTTGCCGAGCAGCCGTAATCACAATTTGTTCAAGATTGGAGGGTGGTACCTTCTGAAAGAAAACGGCGAAGGCGCATCCACATCGCACTCCGCGCACGTTCATTGGATGGCAAGACGAGATCGTTCCCAGCTCCGCTACCAACTAGAACTCCGGGGGTTGGAAGCTTGACGAGAGAAAACATTGCGGCAATACGGTTAGAGCGCGGCCTATGCAACTCACCGATACAGTATAGTACGCGCCGGCGCTTCAGTGAAACGGCGGCAGAGCATCCTCTTCGAGAGAGGGGGAGGAGGAGGAGGAGGAGGAGCAGGAGGGAGAGGAGGCGGGAATGGGGGGGAGATGGGGGAGGGAGAAGCTTCTCTGGAACACCGCCACAAGCTGCCATCGAGGCGTTCATACGAAACCGACGCCGAAGCCCAACCTCGCGATTCATGGCGCGCGACTGGTCAGCGCCTGCGGCTGCGACTGCGTCGGCCGCCTGCAGCGCGGCGGCCTGGGCCCTGCCTGCGGTCGCCGCCTCCGCCGCGGCCGCCTGCGGCGCAACGCTGCGCGAGGCTGCCGGGGACCGGCGATGGACGGCGACGGCGGCACCGACGGCGGCACCGACGGCGACGGCGACGGCGACGGCGACGCCAAAGCCGACGGCGACGCCGACGCCGTCGACGATGCCGACGAAAACGCCGACGCCGACGCCGAGGCCGACGCCGAGGCCGACGCCGACGCCGACGCCGACGCCGACGCCGACGCCGACGCCGACGCCGACGCCGACGCCGACGACGACGACGACGACGACGACGACGACGACGACGACGACGACGACGACGACGACGACGACGACGACGACGACGACTACGATGACGACTACAATGACGACGGCGATGCAGACCGAACGACGACGATGACGACAACGACGGCGGCGGCGGCGAGCGCAGCCGCGGTGCGGCTCTCTTCCGATCTGGGCGTCAAGGTAGCGGACCCTGGAGAACGCGGGGCCCTGGAGATGCCTTCCATGAAACGAAGGCGGCCCAGTCAACCGTGCTTCCAGAACGGCACGTAAATAGGGAGCGAAGGGGCTTTTCTGGCCACGGCAAGCCTTGGCCACGAATGTGTTCGCCGATCCTGATCTGTGACTGGCCCGGAAACCAAAGCACCCACTTGAGCCCAAACAGGTCCTCATGAAAGCGCATTGCCTGTGGGCCGCCTAACTTCGTGCATCGCGCCCCGCGGTTATCTTCGTGCCAGTGACCTGGAGCTCCCTCGTGGGCACAGACCCTCCGCTTCGAGAAGGAAGCTCGACACCAAGCTTTTGTCACGGACTATGTCGCCTCTGGGGGCCCTTGCCAGGCCCCGCGGCGGTCAAAGAGCTGCTCAGGATGATTCAGCGATCCGGGGGAAGGGGTCAGCCTCGGTCCATTTCCGAACACCCCTCACGAGGATCGTGGCCCCATAGGAGCTCCACCGAAGGCGCCAGTGGCATGGTTCCCATGGCGGCCTCGGGCCATTTCGGCGCACCCCTCACGAGGATCGTGGCCCCACAGGTTTGGACGCCCGACATGGGTACCGAAAAAATGGGTACGATGCACAACAACAAATGTTGTCCCAAACCAACAGCGGCCGCTATTGGGCAGGCGGCCTCCTGTCTCGAATGGACACAGGCCGCGGCGGCGTGGACAGCGAGGCCTGTTCAAAATGAACAGGAACTGCTGTTGGGCATTGTACCCATTCTTTCGGTACCCATTTCGGGCGTCCAGAACAGGGGCTCCACCGAAGTTGCCAGTGGCAGAACATTCAGGGGTCCGAGTACGTCGGGGGTCCGTGCGGGGAGGAGGGGAAGAGGGGAGCATCAATATCAAGATCGTTCGTGGGATCCCTCGGCTGCCAGCCCGACGCCGTGAGAGAATTCCGCACCCCCACCCCGTGCTCTGGGGAGAGGGGGTGGGCGGAGAAGAAAGGAGCCAAAGGGAGGAGAGGGAAGGGGGTAAAGGGGGGAAAATATTAGAAGATGAAGGCAAGCTGTGCGCCCTCGCCACACCTGTCACGTAGCCTCGTCTCTATCAAGGGGACTGCTGTGGCCGAAAGAATGGCCGATCATTTGCCCGATTGTTACCGAAACCTGCGCCCGAAGTGTTCCGAATGCGCCCGTGCATGACCGAAATTGCTTGGTTCGAAACCAAAGCGATGTTCAATGTCGGTCACACTGTCGGTCACTCTGCGTGTTCGGTCAAATTTTCGGGCAGGATTTCGGTCACCCATGCCTTCGGTCACATACCTGTTCTGCTGACATGGGTCTCGGCACCATGATATCTGACATCATCCCCCTCCCCACCCATCCTCTCTCAGCAAACGGGCATCCGCAAAATTATCCAATCAAATGATGCGCCGTCAAAAACAAGAGCTGTCCAATTTGGAGGAGAAGGAGGAGGAGGAGCTGGCGGATGAACAAGAGGAGGATGAAAAAGGAGGAACAGCGGCAAGAGCAGGGGCAACAGGAAACAGCAAGCCGACCGCGCGAGGGCGGAGGAGTGTAAAGGAGCGGGGGCGACAACGACAAAAAAAGGAATCGGGTCCAGAAGTTCTTTCGCTGGGGTGGCGTCGCGATTCAAAACGACGGAGACAATCGTGAAATGAGGCCATCTATGTGTTGTCGACCGCTTCGACAACACATGTTTTAACACACGCACGCGCACGCAACTGGGCAAACCAACGTATGACAATGTATATATATATATATATAGAAACCGCGTATGCAAAACAATACGCCGGAGAGGGAACGACACGACGGGACAGGCTCAGGGGAGAGAGAGGAACAACATGCGCACGCTGTCGAAAGGAAAGCGGGGAGACGAGGAGAAGTCAGAAAGAAGGCGAGACAGCTCAGATGACTTGGGCTCAACGCTTTCCCAGGGTTAGGGGATGCACTGACGCGACTCTCGCGGTCAAGGGCTGACCGCTTGTCTGGTGCGTACGACAACGCTGCACGCCGACAGCTGGCCACTTAGATTGCGAGGCGGGCGCCCAAGAGGGAGAGGAGACATAACCTGATCGTGCGTTCTCTTCCTCCTCCTCTCCGTCCGCTGCGCGGACAAGGGTCTTCCATGCCCTGCGCCTCCCCAAACCGCACGGGTAGAGACTGGAACGCCAGTCGACTTCTGAACGGAATCGGGCGCCTGCTAGATCGCTCCACGAAGCCTCCTAAGTGGGGTCGGATGAGATGGGGTCGGAGGATCGCGCTGCATCGCCGATACATCGGCACTGCATCAGCGATGCCTCGGCGATGCACCAGCGATGCGTCGCCGACGTCGGCGATGCTTCGGCGACGCCGGCGTGGAGAAAATCGGGCTCCGCATCGAGCCGCATTGGCGAGGAGGCGCGATCCTCCGCCCCCGTCTACTCCGACCCCATCCAGGAGGCCTGGAGCCCCTGCCCCCGGGCCTCCCAAACGTCGCCCTCCGTGGTGCGCTAGACACCTATGTTTTTACGGGCGCAGCCCGTAATTTGATTTTCGCGAGGTAGACAGACTGAACTGAACCACCAGGCCGTTAGATGGCAGTTTTATTTCCGCGGGTGAGGATATGTCGGTAGCAGTTTTAAGCCAGCGGGTGAGGGTATTTCGGTGGCAGTTTTAAGCCCGCGTATGAGCATATGTCGGCGGCAGTTTTAAGCCAGCGGGCGAGGATATTTCGGTGGCAGTTTTAAGCCAGCGGGTGAGGATATTTCGGTGGCAGTTTTGAGCCAGCAGTTGAGGATATTTCGGTGTTTCAGCGGGTGAGGATATTTCGGTGGCAATTTATTTCCGCGGGTGAGGATATTCCGGTACCAGTTTAAGCCAGCCGGTGGGGATATTTCGGTGGCAGTTTTAAGCCAGCGGGTGAGGAAATTTCGGCGGCAGAAATTATTTCCGCGAGTGAGGGTATTTTGGCGGCAGTTTTAAGCCGGCAGATGAGCACATTTCGGTGGCAGTTTTATTCCCGCGGGTGAGGATATTTCGGTGGCAGTTCTAAGCCAGCGGGTAAGGATATTTCGGCAGCAGTTTTAAGCCAGCGGGTGAGGATATTTCGGTGGCAGTCTCAAGCCAGCGGGTGACGATATTTCGGTGGCAGTTTCATTTCCGCGGGTGAGGGTATTTCGATGGCAGTTTAAAGCCAGCGGGTGAGGATATTTCGGTGGCAGTTTTATTTCCGCGGGTGAGGATATTTCGGTGGCAGTTTCAAGCCAGCGGGTGAGGAAATTTCGGTGGCAGTTTTAAGCCAGCAGGTGAGGATATTTCGGTGGCAGTTTTATTTCCGCGGGTGAGGATATTCCGGAGGCAGTTTTAAGCCAGCGGGTGAGGATATTTCGGTGGCAGTTTTAAGCCAGCGGGTGAGGATATTTCGGTGGCAGTTTTATGCCAGCGGGTGAGGATATTTCGGAGGCAGTTTTAAGCCAGTGGGTGAGGATATTTCGGTGACAATTTTAAACCGGCGGGTGAGGATATTGCGGTGGCAGTTTTAAGCTAGCGGGTGACCATCACCCGCTCGATAACACCTCGATAACACCCGATAACACTTCGATAACATGTTTTCGAGATGTGTTCGAGATGTTATCGAGGTGCTATCGAGTGTGATCGAGCTCGATAACGCTCGAGAGCACCTCGATAACACTCGATGACACCTCGATAGCATGAGGTGTTATCGATGTGCTATCGAGTGTTATCGAGCGGTGACAGTTTTAAGCCAGCAGGTGAGGATATTTCGGTGGCAGTTTTATTTCAGCGGGTGAGGATATTCCGGTGGCAGTTTCAAGCCAGCGGGTGAGGAAATTTCGGTGGCAGTTTTAAGCCAGCAGGTGAGGATATTTCGGTGGCGGCTTTAAGAAAGCGGGTGAGGATATTTCGGTGGCAGTTTTACTTCCGCGGGTGAGGATATTCCGGTGGCAGTTTTAAGCCAGCAGGCTAGGAAATTTCGGTCTCAGTTTTAAGCCAGTGGGTGAGGATATTTCGGTGGCAGTTTTAAGCCGGCGGTTGAGGATATTTCGGTGGCAGTTTTAAGCCAGCGGGTGAGGATATTTCGGTGGCAGTTTCACTTCCGGGGGTGAGGATGTCGGTTGCAGTTTTAAGCCAGCGGGTGAGGATATTCCTGTGGCTGCTTTGATCCAGCGGGTGAGGATATTTCGGTGGCAGTTTTAAGCCCGCGGGTGAGGATATTTCGGTGGTAGTTTTAAGCCAGCGGGTGAGGATATTTCGATGGCAGTTTTAAGCCCGCGGAGGAGGAGGAGAAGGAGGGAGGAACCGAGAATATCTGTGCTCGGCGCGGGCATCCAGCCGCCACGCGATGCGTCATTCGCTTGGTTGGCCCAGCCGACGGCTACGCATCCAGCGCGGTGCTGCGCCCGTATATATGCTCGCCCTTTTGCGTGGGGCTGGCGGGGGGCCAAGGGGCGAGCTGTCTGGTGATTTTGTTCTCGCCAGCGCTGGCGGACGCGCGCGCGACTGCAGAGCCCGCGGGCCGCGCTGGGACTGGGCGCGCTGGAGCGGAGCGGGAGGAACGGCAGAGAGAGGGGCCGCGGGGGCGGAGGCGGGAGGAAGGAGGCCCGGCCACGTGGAGTCCACGGGAAACGGGCGCGGGCAGGCGGCCAGGCGCCCAGGCCGCGGTTGCTGTCGCGCCCTCGCGCCGCCGGCCCAGAGCAAGACTGCCCCCCCCCCTCCCAACGGCGCGGGGCGCGATGCGCCACGACCTTCGCATCCCGGGCGGCGACGGTGCTGGACAGGGGCGGATGAGGCGGACGAGGAAAGATGATGAGGAGGGATGAGGGGGGCGAGGAGGAGGAGGAGCAGAAGGAGGAAGATGAAAGAGACTGACCAGGGAACCTCCAGGAGGGGTCCCGTCAACCCTAGCCCCGGGGCAAGAGGCTGCCGACCTCGTAAGACGTCGTCCTCGTGCGCATGCCTGTGAACACCACGTATCGAGTGCGAGCACCATTGAACGCTTTGGAGCAACGCGATGCGAGCGCCACAAAATGCTTGTGTGTCCAGGCTGCCTGTCAACGACGCGGTATGCGCCTCCTTGCTAGCCCTAGCAATCTTCAACTCTTTTTCACGTCCCCTGGGTACCCATTATTGATCTGACGAATTTCACCAGATACTTCTAGCTATCTCTAGCAGTCCCGCAGATACGAATGATCCCATCTACCCTACCGCGCGTTCAAGAGCACCGAGGGCGCCCCCCAAAACGGCAACGCCAGTTATCAACAGAGGATCATCGAAAACGAGCTCTACAGATCACATAAGCTAGCACGATGTTTGTCTCTTGACTGCCCACGTCTACGTCGGAGGCGCGAAGACGCACGGTCTCTGTGATACCCCAATTGGAAGATCGCGTGTCGTGCTCGCGCTGCGCTTCCCGTGGGTGTGCGTGACATGCGTGCATGCGGACCTGTGCTGGAGCTGCAATGTCCCTCTGTCTGCGCATTATATTCGTCCTGCTGCTGCTACTCCAGACGGTGGTTGCATCGTGGCGTCGTGGTCCTGCAATGTCGAGGTTACGTCGTAAGTGAGTGCAGTGAGGGTGTCGTGGCGGTGTTATGGCTCCTTCCTGTGGCCGCGAAACACAAGAGTTGCAAATCTGAGTCATGAGCTGAACAAGCGCCGACAGCACCGCACACTCTACTTCATATACATGAAGACAACACATACAGGCCTGTCACAATCCAGTACATCTACATACACACATAGAGCGAGAGAGACTCGCATCTGGCAGGCACCGCACAACAACTCGTTATCGATCTGAGGCCCGCGGCATAGCAACGGCCGTATGTCACAGCACACTCGTGCTGAAGTGGTGCTGACGGTAGTGGTAAGAAAACTTGATTTAATGCTTGATGACGTCTGTAATGGTGATGCCGCAAGGAATAATGAACAACGTATCGATCCTCGCTTTGTTTGTTCGTACCACACAGACAGCGTTGCAACACCCTGTCGAACTGCACGCTTGACTAGCCCCAGAGGCAAGCAACAATCACAGTGTTGGGCACTGCAGAAGACAAGACCATGGCACAGATACATGCTCTGGTCGTGCAGCTGCCATCGTCAACAAAGAAGTGTCTCTGGCTGCCCTCAAAGACACTGCAAAACGAATGTGTGATCCAATCACACACGTGTGCCATAATCCGTACTTGGGCAACGCGCCGAGTACCTTCAGCCCAAGAGGGGTGCACGAGAACTAACGACCTGTCGACAGCACAGCTAGGCTGTGCTCGCCAAATCCCCAATGCGATTGACAGAAACTCGCAATTCATCACCTAGAAGCAATGGCCTTGCAGCTCTCCTCCTCCCCCTCCTCCTCCTCACCGTTCTCTTCCTCGTCCTCCAAAGCCTTCGCCCCATCTACGCTATCCTATTCCTCCTTCCCCCTTTCCTCCTCACCCTGATGCTGCCGCTCCAGCTCCCTCTCCGCATCACCCTCCTTCTTCTCCTCCTCCTCCTCCTCCTTCTTCTCCTCCTCCTTCTCCTCCGCCTGCTCCTCCTCCCCTTTCTTCTCCTCCTCCTCCTCCTTCTGCGCCTCCTCCTACTCCTCCTCCACGTATTCCTCTTTCATATCCTTATCCGCCTCCTCCGCTGCTATTCTCATCCTACTCCTCCCCTCCCCCTTCTCTCCTCTCTCACCCCAGGACTGGGTTTAGTGGGAGCCGGTTTAGTGATGTGTGCTTTCGGGACGCCTCCCCCGCCGAATTCCACTGACCAGAACTGCCACCACCAGAAATGCAAAAGCGACGGCAGACCTGGACTAATGATGCCCGCACACATATATATATATATATATATATATATATGTTGGCGTCGGGGTCCTATAGCACCAAGCGGTTCCCCTTGCCAGTGCCCTGGCTATACATTCGGTAGTTCATAGATGAGGTCCTCAGGGGTGGGGGGTCCTCAGGGATGGGGTCGTAAGGATAGGAAGGGACCCAAGGGGTGGAATTACGCTGTTTAAGGCACCTCGTCCTTAGCACCCCCTTCCACAGGACCCCATCTCTGAACCACCGATACCCGATCCCTCCTCCCTCCATTGGCGGCGCGCACAAGGGGGCAGTGGGAGGGGGGAAGGCTACTTAGAAGGAGGCTGCTTCTGAGAAGGTGACGGTCTTACATCTACAGACCAGGCCCGCGCCTTCTAAGAAGCAGGGGTGCTCCTGAGAAGCCTTCCCCCCTGCTGGGGGTTCATCCACATCCACAGCCTGGGAACCGACGTCCTGGTGCCCCAGCGGGCGGTGGATATGGAATATATGTTGGCCCCCGGGGGCCCGACTGTCTCCACATCCGCCGCCTGTGGATGTCCGCGAAGAACGATTCCCCAAGCGGTGGTTGTATGGATAGTTACATCTCCGCCTCGGATAGGGGGCCACATGCGAACCCTGCCCCTACCCCCGCACGATTTCTGAGGGGGAGGGTGGGGTTCAGAAATCTTGGGGGGGAGGGGCAGGGTTCGCATGTGGCCCCCTATCGGATCCTCCGCCTCCCCCGAGAGCACGGCGCCCCCCCCCCCCCCGGAAGGCACGGCTGCGGCCGTTTCGGCCGTCTCGGCCGCATCGGCTCACTCTCGCGGCGGGCCCTCTCCGCGGCACGCCTCTCGCCCCGGGCCGAGCCGCGCCGAGCCGCAGCCCGCCGCCCCCCTCGGCACTGGCACCCGAGCGCCGCGCGCCGCGGCGCCGGCCTGCGGACACCCGCCGGCCAGAGGCCCCACGAGGCGGCACCGCGCGCGTCGGGCGGCGCCGAGGTCAGGAGCTCCAATTGATCCTCGGAGGCGGCGCCAGGGGGCGCGCCCGACCCAGGAGCGGGGCGTGGCACGCAGAGGTTCGCCCGGGAGGCTGGCCGAAGGCATGGACCGTCGGCGCCCCTGGGTACGCTCACTAACAGGGGATATGTCGACCCCTATCCCAGGCTTCGCGGGGTTTCCGAATGGACCAGAATTTGGGGCCCAACCCTGGGGTATACGATGGGGGGGTGTCCATCCTCGATGAGGGGTGCTTCCGAATAGCCGCCTTGGGGTGTATCCCAGGGTGTTCCCATTTGTCTGAGCGGCCAAACTTTTCGGGCGAAACCGGCTCTGCCTCGTGGCGGTTGGGGGAGAAACATCGCCCGCGACTCATGGCTCTGCCCTTGGCTGTTCGCCCCCCGCGTCAGCCCGAGCTCAGCGCGCCGCCGCCGCAGCCCCGGCGACACGCTACATGCCCTGCGAGCGGATCGAGCGCGTCGCTCCGCTCCGCGGGGCGGGGGGCTCGGGGAAGGGCCGAGACGTTGGCACCTCGGGGCCGCGAAGTGGACAGCGTGCCTCACCGAAGCGTGGGGGGCCCAGAACCGGCGGAGCGGTACGCTAGCCAAGAGTTCCAGACCGTACACCACAGCACCGACCAGCCACAGCTGAGGGACCTCGGCTCTGTACCCCTCTGGTTGTCTGGAGGGGCCCCCATCGTACCGACGGTCCCTCCAGGAGGGGTATCGAATCCGATGGTTCCCCCATGGGGGTAAGGGGCCGCAACTCCCCCAGCCCTTGGCATCCGACGATCTCACTTGTTTCACAGTGCGGCCCCAGAAGCTTCCGACTCCATCCCTGGGGCCAGGCTCCCGCCCCAGATGCACTGTGGGTGGCCCCGTGGCCCGATGCATTGACCCGCCCCAGGGGCCGAACTCGAGGAAATCCGCCCCGAATGCACGAACTACATGCAGTCGGAGATCTGGGTCCCTCCTGGGCGGCTCGTCTGGCCGCCTCCCCCGCGATGGCCTTCGGACCAGAACTTCGAGGAGAATCCAACCGTGACGACGAGAGCTCTCCAAGACAAACAGAGGCACCGCTTGGGGGCCTCCCGGATGGGGTCCGAGCAGGTGGGGTCGGAGGATCGCGCCGCATCGCCACTGCTTTGGCGACGCCAGCGATGCAAAGGCGACGTCGGCGCGAAGAAAATCGGGCTCCACACCGAGCAGCATCAGCGTTGCACCAGCGATGTGGCGCGAGCCTCCGACCCCATTCTACAGCGGCCCCGCCTGGAAAGCCTGCAGATACTTTGACCCTCCCCTTCGGTGGCAACTCACGGGAGCCTCTTATGCAATGTTGCTGGCTTTGCTAATCGACTCTGACCGACGATAATCGACTCTACGCGTGGCTGAATTGACCACAATCGACGCCACATCGGCGCTCCCTCATCGGCTACCATACGATACAGTATCCGGCCTGACCCAAGGACCGATAAAGAAGGAACGAAGCCCAATTTTTTCAAAGTAAATCGAGGAGGTCCGAAGGAACACCAGGGGGGCTGGCCGCCAAAAAAAGGTAGCGGAACGCATGCAAACCAAAGGAACGACCGACCCTCTTTTGAAAAGCATGTGTTCTGTATCAAAGCCAGACCTTGCAGCGCACGCTGATGCACAACCGAAGCGAAACCTACGAGGACACACCAGGCTCCTGAGGATTTGATGCCGAACCCCGCCGCCGCTGCCTCAGCAGCCGCCCGCCGCGGAGGCGCGGCGCCGCTTCGGCGTCGGGGCCGCGGCGCCCGCCGCCGCGGAGGCGCGGCGCCGCTTCGGCGTCGGGGCCGCGGCGCCCGCCGCCGCGGAGGCGCGGCGCCGCTTCGGCGTCGGGGCCGCGGCGGCGGGCGAGGCGACGGCGCGGCGCCGCTTCGGCGTCGGGGCGGCGGGGCGCTGCGCCGGCGCCGGCGGGCTGCCCGCGGCGCCGGCCGCGAGCGCCGCCACGGCGCGGGCGCGGTCGCGCCTCACCGGGGTCGTGGTCGGGCACGGGGCCGGCCGCGGGCCCTGGCTCCCACCTTGCGGGCCACACCGGTTGTCTTCCCAGCCGCGGAGCGCCCGGTGGCCAAGGGAGGCGGGGGGGGCCAGAAGCTGCCGATGCCGCGACTCCACGGGCCTCTCGCGGGGTGCGTTCGGACCTGGGTTCCGAGGCGAACTCGAGCAGCCGTGGTGGCGAGGAGTGGGTGGCGGCATCGGTACATGTGCCTTCCTGGAACAAAAAGGGAGAGGAGGAGGGAGGAATAAGCAGGCAGGACGGGGCGCAGTGCAGCCCGGCCCCCGCCCTGCGCACCGATTGCGCGCGTTGTAGGGGGAGGGGGGGGAAAGCTTAACGTTACGCCCCCGCCCCCCACCGTGACAGACTGCGGGCTGGACGCACAGCGGCAGTACCAGGGACGTACTGAGGAGGGCAGCGTTACGTTACGGTCGTGCTACCAGAAGGAACGCAAAATAAGGAACGAAGGGGCTTTCTGACTAAAGCGATCATCGGCTGCAAATGGGTCTCCCCGGTGAAATCTATGGAACGTCCCGAAAACCAGACCCCCTCTGAGCCCAAAGTGGTCCTTGTTCAAACATCTTGACTCGGCGGTGAGCGAAGGGGGGAAGTGAAAAAGAGACGGCACTCTCAGAAGGCGGCGGGGCTTCTCAGAATCCACCTCGCCATCCGAGAAATTGTTCGTGTCTTCGGGGAAGGCTTAGGAAACTTCTCAGAAGGCCGAGGGACTTTCGAGCCTTCTGAGAAGGCCCGCCCCCTCCCACTTCCCCCCCCCGGGCTGGCCGCCGATTGACTGTATGGAGGTAACACGCGTGATGGCCCAGAGGGTATACAAGATACTCTCTTTTATGACCAGCAAGCCCCAATCGAGGAAGCGGCGGCCCTCCCTGGCGCCTATCGTGCGTCTCTCGCCGCCGCGGCACTGGACTGGACCATTTTGAACGGAGCTGGAACAATTGTTTGGATTACTCGCGATAACGCCCTTGACGAGGCCCCCCCCCCTCCCCCCTCCCCCCCGGTCGCGTCACGATTCGCGGCGCCGTCGCCGTCTGTGAATGAGCCATTCCCAGGCATGCCCAGACGGCGCTGGCGCCAATCGCGACGTGACCAGCCCCCTCCCCCCCCACCCCCTGGCCACCCCCGTCCTCGCCGGGAGATATACAAAAATCGCTCTTGCAGGGCTGGGCCTGAGACCGGCCGTTGCCTCAACCAACTAGCCCACCTCCGAGGATCGAGGGCCAGAATAAGAAGTCCATAACTATCCGCCGCCTGCCGCGGGCCCCATGCGGCGGTTCAGGATCGAGTCTCGAAGGCCAAATTTTGTTAATAGATGCGAATCCGCCACCGCACCGCTGGGCACGGAGTGGGCGTGTCCTCGGGTGCTTTGCCTGATCCACAGAGCCCTGAGACCTCAGTGCTGAAGGATTTTCTAAGGGGCCCAGGCCCAAAGTTCCCAAGTCTTCTTGGGCTTGCCGCGGTTCTCCTGGGTACCATCGCGGCTTCCCGAGAGGGCCAAGAGGGCCCAAAGAGGCCCCGAAAATTGTCCAAGAAGGCCTCGACTCGCCGAACGATCGCTCCAAGACGTCTAAGATGGTCTCATGACGCCCGCAAAGGCCTCCAACACGCCCCAAGAGGCCTCCAAAAAAGAAGGCCCAAGGAGGCAAGCATAATGTATGTTCTTTCGGTTTCTGGAAGATTCGGGCGTTCTCGCCGCTTCGGCTTCCCAACGCTCCCCGATGGCACACGAAGCCCCCAATATCTCCCCAGCGGCCCCCAAGAGGCCCACAAGACGGCCCAAGAGGGGCCCCAAGACGGCCCAGGAGGGCTCAAGACACGGCCCCAAGAGGGGGCCCTGATGGGGAGGGAACCCGAAAGGACATTTCCAGCCCTCGGCCCAGAGCGGCACCCGGGAGGCTCCAAGAGGCCCCCAAGAGGCCCTCAGAGGGCCACAAGGGGCCCCAAGAGGCTCCCAAGATGCCCTCAAGATGCCCCCAAAACTGCTCCGAAGAGACCCGAAGAAGCACCCCTGAGAACTCTGACCCGCAACCCAGGCACGGTGGCGGGATGGCCCGAAGGCCATTAGATAGGAGCGTCTCTGTCAGGGCCCCGCAAAAACGAGGCCTGTTGAGAAAAGCAAGATGGGACGTCGGCACGCCTCAGAAAGCTGCAGCCGTGGTTCGAAAGCTGCAGCCGTGATTCGATGCATTCACCATTCTTCGCGGTCTCACCATGTATCCTTCAGAGTCCTGGTTCGCAATGTCATTGGTGTTCCGGAGATGCAGGGGCCTCGGGAGGCCTTCTCGGGGACATCCCAAGGCCTCGAGGTCTCTGCAGCGACCTCCAGCGACCTCCGGAGGTCACCCAACATCGCGTTTCGCGCTGCGCGAAGTCCGAGGCGCAGCTTCATGCGCGCTCTGACACCGCCCGCTGCACAGAACAACCCTTCAGCCCAGGCCGCAAAGCGCGACACCTGCGCGCCTATGCAAGTGGCCCCAGATGATCGGTGGAAGCGCCCCCCCCCTCCCACACAATCCCCGCAACGCGTATGGAACGAGATTGAAGTGCCTCGATCAGACCCCAGAGTCGAGTGGCTGCCCAGGCATCCGCCGATGTTGTGCTTTCAATGCGCGGCCCCAGATGCGCCGACCCCGTCCCCAGGAGTAGCCTTTCAGTTGTTCTTTTTGTATTTGTCCCTGGGTCCAGTGACGGCCCCCAGAGGCCGAAACCGAGGCAAAACGCCCAGATATCTGGATCGAGGAGATCTAAAAACCGATTGAAACCATCGAGGGGAATTCGAGGAATACATCGAGGATCGAAGTCAAAGGCAAAATCTATGACATCGAGAGAATAGATTTGACAAACGTTTTCCGTCGCAGCACTGCAGAGGCAATCCGCACATGGAGGGCAGAACATCCAATCCGATAATCACCACCCCGACACGCGAGGCCTTCAGCAAACGCGGCCGAAGAAGGAATCGAACACGGCAGGGCTGTTTGGTAAACGCCCAGGGCCGTTTCGTAAACGCCGATTGTCCGGTCCGGGTGTTTTGTCCTCCCGCCGCACACGGTGCTCGTCGACCAGCAGCGGTGTCGAGGATGCCCGGAATGAGGATGGAAAGTCGAACTTCGCAATGCCGGAACTGTTCTTTGTGCATGCCCGGAATGAGGATGGAAAGTCGACAGCAACTGTCCTTGAGCATAGGCATAGGCGCTCGCACTGGCCGGGGGAACTCGACAGCCGAACTCTCCGGAGAAGCAAGAGAAAATGGGGACGCGGGAAGGCAAAGGCAGGGCGGCCGCCGAGGGGGCAGAGAAAGGGAGGGAGGGCACTCACGGGTGCGGTGGAAAAAAAACAGCACAGACGGTCTCATGCTGCTCCCATCGTTATTTTTTCTCCGCCGCGTCGCTGTCGACTCCTGACTCGGGGAAGTCCTGGCGCCGCCTGGAAGAATAGCTTTTCGCTCAATGCACACCAGCGTTGGAAAGTCGGGCCCTGAACGCAATGAGCTCTCGCGCAATACACCGTCGAGCCCAGCAGAGAACAGAAAGTCCCAAAAAGACGTCTTGAAAGTAAACGGAGAGGAGACTGGAAATGAAAGCAGGGCGGAAGAAAGGGCCAACGAGAGCGAGGGAAAGAGAGAGGACAGAGAGAACGAGGACCACATCCCAGACATAACTGAATCCCAACCATAACTTAATTTCGAGCACCCAGAATGACTGTCGAAAGAGTGCCGACAGAGTATCGAAACAGTGTCGGACGAGTGTCTCCCACAGGGCCTGACGCGTGAAAACCCTCCAGTTTCGATGCTTTGTTGGTGCTCGAAGCTCTTCCTCGTGATCACGACTAAAGCAGTCCGGAACATCAGAAAGATGGTCGGCTATCTGGGTGCCCGTGCGGCGCCGCTTCTCGCCTGGGCCTCGACGGCCCGGGGGCGGGGAGGGGCCCCACTCGATTGGCGGCCGCAGCCAGGGCGGGCGGGGAAGGCACATCCGGGTCCGCCTCCTCCGCCTCCTCCGCCTCCTCCCCCACGGCCCTACCCCGCCTGGAATCCTGACAAAAACGTGACGAGATGCTTTCCGTCAATTTCGGCCCCTCGGGGCCCTGGCCGGGCCTCGGAAGCGTCGAAAAGCGACTCGGTCCGGGGGAATGGGTCGAGACCTCAAGGGGTTGAAGTGCTGACCAAGAACATGACGTCGGGGTTCGGGGATTGCGCTTGCCGCGCCACCAGCTGTCGGATTCGTGCCAGCCCCCTCCCTGGATCATCGGCGCCCTTCTCCTCGACATCGTCCAGGAGTTGCGCGCGAGCGCAGAAAACACCGATTCAGGCTCCCTTGACGCTCAGTGCGGGCGTGGGGAGCGCCGCTTGTGGATTTCCTGGGGACCCCGAGCTTAAGAAGCGCTGCTAGGAGCTTCCAAGGATCTCAGATCCTTGGAAGCTCCCCCCGCGATGTGGTGTCATAGATTCTTGCGCAGTGCGCAAGAATCTATGACACCACATCGCGGTCGCAAGAGAAACGCCACAGGCGCGATGAATACGGCTTCTCGCCGCATCCCTCGAGTCGCCATCGGCCCAGCTCCAGCAATCACCCAAAGGGCGTGATTGACATCATCGTTGAGGAGTCCCGGAACCTCGGAGGCCCTCAGGAGCGGACTGCCCAGGGCCGCCGCATAGTTCAGCAACTCTGCACCAGGGTTCAGACAGGGCCTACTCTGCGCCTGAGCAGACCCGCTCCCGTCTGTGGGGGTGGCAGAAGGGACACGAGCACGGAGAAGCAGGACAAGCGGCTGCCCAGACATCCGACGACATGATAGTGCGCGGCTGGGCCCCAGAGGTCCCGACCCCGTCCCGAACGCCCCAGATTGGAACAAAAATACCGTCGGAGATCTGGGTGACCAGCACGGTAAGGCTGCGGGCCGCGCACAGACAGACGCCCTAGGTAGTTCTGGCTGGCCTCCACAAGCCCAGGCCCGCCGAGTAGCCCGTGGCGGTTTCAGCATCCCCACTTCGTGGCGTGCCGAGCCCTCAAGGCGCCGCGGGAGGCGGCGCCGGGGTGTTCAGACCGCCTTGGACTACTCGGGGGGCCTGCTGAGCCAGCTGGGATATCTCGGGCGGCCTGTTGACCCGAGATCCGACGTTGCAAGAACGTTGCAACAGCACAAAACCATCACGACCAGAGTCCGGGACCCCGCCTTTCCGGGCCACTGTCCGAAGCAGATCGATCTGTGCGGGTCCCGCGGGGCCCGAAGTTTGGCGAAGCGCCCGTTGTGAGCAAAAATGCGCCAAGATTCGGAGATCTGCTGACCCGGGTCAATCCAAACCCGGGTCAGTCGGGCTTCGCAGGAGCCTGCAAGCAAGCCAGGATCAATGCACCCCTTCGCTGCAGGATCTTGCAAGATCTGGCGCTCCGACTGACCCCCGTTTACAATGTCCCCCGCCCCTTGCGCCCCGAAGGATCTCCGGGGAAGCCAGCCAGGACCACCTGTCACTGCACCGACCTTGCAGACGTCCTGCAGCGGATTTTTGCGTTGATGTATGTCATTGAAAACCCTGGAACGGCGAGCGAAAAATCCCACCAGCCCTCTGGGCGTAGGTGGTTTAGGGAATTTCCTCTTCCACCCCTCCTTCTTCCCCTTCGGGGAGGGGTTTACCCCTCCCCCTAACCCCCTCCCCTGGACCTGGACATGCGTCAGCCACACCCATTTCGGCACACCCTTCGCACGCTTCGTGGCCCCATAGGGAGCTCCACCGAAGGCCCCAGTGCCACCGCTCGCATTCGTCCCGCACACCCACTTCGGCACCTCCACCAAACACAGCGTTTCGTGGCCCCACAGGGAGCTCCACCGAAGGCCCCAGTGGTGCCGCCCGCATGCGTCAGCCCCACCCCACCACAGCATTTCGTGGCCCCACAGGGAGCTCCACCGAAGGCCCCAGTGGTGCCGCCCGCATGCGCCACCCCCACCCAGCACAGCGTTTCGTGGCCCCACAGGGAGCTCCACCGACGGCCCCAGTGGTGCCGCCCGCATGCGTCACCCCCGCCCAGTACAGCGTTTCGTGGCCCCACAGGGACCTCCACCGAAGGCCCCAGTGGTGCCGCCCGCATGCGTCACCCCCACCCAGCACAGCGTTTCGTGGCCCCACAGGGAGCTCCACCGAAAGCGGCACCCGCAATGCGATATTCACAACTGCACATGGTTGGGTCCTTCGCCAGGATAATTTTTTTACAGCCGCAGGCGGAAGCGCCAGCGGCAGGCGGTCACGGTCGGGCTGCGGCCGCGACAAGGGGGCGGGCGCGGAAACTGGTGGGGATACGCGAAGCGTCAAGAATTAAGTGACTTTCACGTGGATTTGTCGTAGTCTTCGTTCCAGGCCCAACACAATATGTACGAATTCTGTTCCGAAATCCGGAAAGAAACTCTCGAGGACAATCCAGGTCCATCCCATTGTTTTCCCACCGAAATCCGCTCTGCGATGATGGCGCCATGATGGGGGGGACTCAGAGGCGACAATAGGGGCGAGTAGCCCACGGGAGAGCAATACATGTATTCAAGTGCGCCGATGATCTATGTCTTCGAAAAGGCTTCCGGGCGAATACGTGTACTGCCCGCCCCTGGGCTATTCGCCCCTATCGTCGCCGCCGAGGGACTGTCTGTGCGGCCAGCAGCACCAGGAGGGACGGGCTGTGCCCTGACCTTGGCCGCAGTGGCGCGCCGCGCGGGGCGTGGCGTCCGCGGTGGCCGACGCGGCCCCGGGTGGCGCCGCCCCCCTGGCGGCCTCGGGGCACCGCGAAGCCACCCCCGATAGGTGGCGGCATCCGCGCTCTGCCTCACTGATCTTCCCCTGAGCCTATCCCCCCCCCCCCCCTTCTTTGCCACTGATGGCCCCTCCATTGGCGGCGCACAGGGCTAGGTTGAGGGCAGGAGAGGCTTCTGAGAATGAGGCCGCTTCTTAGACGGCGCGGGCCTGAAATCTATAGATGAGGCACCCGCCTTCCCCTGTCATCTTGCCCCCCTCTGCGTTGCCCCTGTCGGGGAGACGTAACACTCGGATTCGGGGGGCCAGGCCTGACTGGGCCATCATGAAAATGGCGAGACCCGATCTGAAATTGGGCGCGAACTCCCGCTGTAAACATCCCACGGTATCTAGACCGGCAACATCCAGGACGCGCTTGTCAAGAGGTGTCGGCAAACCCGAGTTCCGGCGTGCTCGAGCCGTACGCCTCCCCAGCATGAGAACAGCAAGAGCACCACCACCACCACCAGAACTCCACATAACCTCAAAAGTGACCCCACGCTCCGAGCCAGTGGTACCTCCGTTCAGGGCACTCCTCCGCGGGCGCGCCCACAGCGGGGTGCCCCCAGGTCCAGGGGGGGAGGGCGGCTGGTGGTGGTGGTGGCTCTGTGTTCTCCAATGGCTACCAACCGTCGGTCTCCTGAATCGGTGGGAGGCCGGGGGGTAGGTCTCGGATTTCGCCACGTGTTCGACGAATGCCGAACCCTACCCCCGCGGCCCATCGACCTGCCTGAATCGTTAATCGGCGAGGGTAAGACCCGGATTTCGCCAACGAACCCACCTCACGTGGCGTGCTCAGTCTGACTCCGCGGACTTTCCGCCCGCTTCCGCCAGCCCAGACCCCCTCGCGGTGGGAAAAAGCACGACCGTAGTCTTGTGGCCGTTCTCGGCCTCCAGGGGCCCTCGCCAGGCTCCAGGACTGTCAAAAGCGACTCGGGAGGAAAAGCTGGTCCTGGGGAATGGGCCCAGACCTCTGGGGTCCACGTCGTGACAAACCTTATGACGTCGGGAGCTTACATCCGCCGGCTTTAGCCGCCCTTCCGCTGCCTTCCGTCTCGATCCCTCCAACAGGCGAGGCCCTTTTTGGAGCGCCTCACGCCATGACCATCCCCTCGGTGGATACCCCTCGGGATGCCCAAACATGCCCCAAAGGTTGGCGTGGAGTGGGCACATACGGCGAGAAGCCGTGCAATACGAAGGCTCGGGGCGCATTCTTCGCCGATACCTGGAGGTCCCGAGGTGCCCCAGAGCTTCCGTGGGTCCCCGGGGGCATCGGGGAGTAAGACGTTTTTCGGCGGGCGCCTGCTGGCAGGCCGATTCCGTGCTTGCTGTGCCCACTGCAGCCCCAGTGAGGTGCCACGGCGTGCGCCAGCCAAAACGAGGCCGCTGGGTGGCCCGAGCAGGGCCCTGGGGCCCCCTCTGCAGGGCACGCCCGCTCTGGGGTGTTTGGCTTCCCCTGAGGCCTCCCCCCGTGGCCTCCCCCGAAGGCGTGGACAGATGCCAGCAGGGGCTGCCTGAAGGGATGAGAGTGCTGCTGATGCTGCTGATGCTGCTGATGATGATGATGATGGTGATGATGATGATGATGATGATGATGATGATGATGATGATGATGATGATGATGATGATGATGATGATGATGATGCTGACGCTGACGCTGACGCTGACGATGATGATGATGATGATGATGATGATGCTGATGATAATGACGACGATGATGATGATGATGATGAGGAGGAGGAGGAGGAGGCGGAGGAGGAAGATGAGCAAGAGGAGAAACGTTTGCAGGAGTAGAAGCAGGAGAAGGAGAAGGAGGGAGAGGGGGTGGGTAGAAGGACTAGAAGGACCCGCTCAGCAGCAAAAGAGGGGGCTTTGAGCTGCAGCTACTCGGGCTGGGGACCTCCCTGCAGCCACTCGCTCCAGTCACTAGTGGAGGCTGCATCGAAAGCTCGACGACTGCGAGTCGACCTTGAGTCGAACTAAAACTGAGCTAGACGCAGACCAGAGCCGGACAGATCCAGTAGGTGGCACCCGGGAATAAAGGAATGAGCACCTAGAAACACATTTGGAGCTCTCCTCAGATCCCTGGATCGGCGCTGGACCCCCCTCCCTGGCGCGCGGAGCACGCCAGGAGCGGTGCTGGAGGCGCCGCCCGTGGGGCCCCAGCGCCGATCCAAGAACCCGATCGGAGCTCCGAAAGTTTCTGCTTGTGTTAAGTCGGGCCTGTCCTCCCACAGAGGGATTTTGGACGAACGATACGTAGAAAATGATCAAAAAATGCACCCAAATGATCAAACAATACTCGAAAAATAGTCCCCATATTACTTTTTGACTGTTTTTGAATATGCCACCTGTAGAGAGACAGACCCGACTTAATGCTTATGCCGTGTCCTCTTCTTCCGAGGAGGGTCCCGGAAACGAGCATCCTGTGAGCTTGCCCCTGCAGCCTGCGCAGCCGGGCGGCGGCGCGCCTCCGCGAGCCCCCGGAACAGCCCAGCGAAGCAGCCGCGGCCCCCCTGCGCGCCGCCGGGCAGCCCTGCGCCCTGCGGTGCCGCGCGCGCCCCGGAGAGGAGGCTGCGCGGCGGCAGGGGGCGCGCGGCGCTCGCCGCCTCCGCCGCCGCCGGGGGCGCCTCGGCGCAGCGGTCGCTTGGTGCTCGGGGCGGCTCGGCCGCAGCGGGCGGCTGCGGTGGCGCGGGCGGGCAGTGCTCGGCCTCGGCGCCCGCGCCGGGCGGCGGGAGCGCCGCGAGGGCGAGGGGCCGCGGCGTCGGCGGCCTCACCACGAAGAGCTCCGCGGGCGCAGAGGCGGCCCGCGGCGCAGCTGCGGGGGCCGGGGCCTGCGCGCGGGGGCGCGGGGCGCCCCGCTCCACGGCGTGGCGCAGGACCGCCGCTGCTCTGTGCACGGCGTCCGAGGCGGGGCGCTCCCGGTCGGCCAGGCAGTGGAACGAGTCCAGCGCCTGCAGCGCGGCCGCCGCGACGTCGACGCCGAGGCCCGCGCCGCCGCGCGTGGCCGCCTGCACGAAGAGGCCCGCCACGCGCGAGCTCTCCGGGAACGCGGACGCAGGCGCCTCCGACTCCGAGACAAAGGCTGGGAGGCGGGACAGGAAGTGCACGAAGTAGGCGATCGCGAAGTCGAGCAAGGGCTCGCCGCGCGAGGCGCACTGCCTCAGGATGGACGCCACGGCCGCCTGCAGCGTCTGCAGCGCTCCCTCGCCAGTCTTACCCTCCGCCAGAGCCAGCATGGCCGGCAGAGTCACCGAGAGACGGATACGGCTCGGCAGCCGCGCACGAGAGCTTGGCGAGCCCAGGGCGAGCTGCAGCGACGCGAGCAGAGCTGCCGCGTCCCTGCCCCCGGCCCGCGCGGCGCCGCAGGCGAGCGAGGCCAGCCCGGTGAGAAGCTCCGTGGACAGCTCGAGGAGACCCCTGCCCACCGCGCCCAGCGCCGCCCTCCCTGCTTGGGCCTGGACCGCCTGCGCGTGACCGCCATCTCCGGCGAGCAGCCCAGCCAGTGGCCCGCCAGCCCCCAGGACCGCCAACACGCTTGCGGCAGCGGCACAAGCGAGCTCGCAACCCTCGCGCTGCGGGCCCCGCTTCAGCACGGCCTCAGCCCGCTCGCGCCATACTGCGCCCTCGGCAGCCGCGGCGGCCGCCGAGCTCTCGAGGCAAGCGGCAGCGGCATGCAGGCCACACGCGATCGCGGTGGGGCAGGTCTCGTCGGCCAATCTGTGTTGGGCCCACTGGAAGATCTTCTGCAGGGCCGCCGGCTCACTTCCTCGCTCCGCAAGGCCCAACGCCTCAACTGCCTCTCGGTGCACTGGCTCGCTGGCCGCCAGCGCGGCATCGGAGAATGCCGCAGTGGCGAGAAGCGCATCAGCCAGCCGGCTGCCGCAGATGGCGACGCCTGCGGAGGAGGCATCGCCGTCGGTGCTCCTCCTCAGCCTGCCCAGCGCGGCAAGCCCCTTCACCGCTGCCCTCGAGTCGTCGGTGGAGCCCACCGCCAGCCGCGCCACGAGCGCGTCGACGTGAGGGGCGAACTCCGCTGGGAAGTGCTTGGGCAGGTGGGCGACGGCCCACTGCACAGCGCGGGGCGCGCCGCCTTCGAGCCGCCAGGAGTCCATGAGGGCGTGCACCTGGTCCGGCAGCAGCCACGTCGCAGCCAGCCCCCGCCGCAGCAGCGGCTCCAGCTCCGTCAAGCCGTGGACGCGCAGCAACCGTCCGAGCTCATTCAGAAGCTGGGGCAACTCCGACGTGATGATGGGCTGGCCACCTGCATCGCTGCCCTTGAGCAGCAGGTCCAGCTGCGCCCACAGCGCCCGGTCCCGCACCGCATCGAGGGCGCGCAGCTGCGCCTCCACCGCCTCGCCCCTCGCGGCGCCCCGCGCCTCCGCCGCGGGTGCCAGACGTGCCAGGGCGGCAGCCGCCTCCGAGGCGGGGTGCGCAGGACTGGGGTTCTCGGCGTCCTCCGCCGCCGCACCATCCGAGAGCGCCAACTGGGAGCCAATGGTTGCCACTGTGACCAGCGGGCTGCCTGGGCGAGCCTCAGAGGGCCCAGGGGGGCTGGGAAGCGCCAGCAGCAGCGGCGCTGGTGGCAGGGCAGGCTGCGAGAGCAATGGCGCGCCCTTCTGGACGCGGAGCGCCACGAACTGCTGCAGGCGGACCCGCGCCTGGCGCTTACGCGCGAGCAGCAACTCGAGGCCCCTTGCGGCGTCCTCGCTGCCGGCCGCCGCCGCACAGAGGCCGAGAATGGCCTGAGCGCGCCCGTGCGCGTCGAGACCGCCCGCGCAGCCGAGCACGCACCGCTCGAGGCACTCCTTCGCAGAAGACATCTATACACCACCACAGTGCCTGGCAACAGCCATCCTGGGTCCCTCCCAACCCGAGGTCAGTGATCGAGTCTATACCGTCCACGCACCATCTTAACATAGGGTCAAGGATGGCCATGGCCATGCTTGGTGGTTGCGTTTAGATGCCTTCTGTAGAACTCCTCCAGCTGTGCTGTCTGGCCCAGCCGCCCGCCCGCAAGCGCGAGGAAAGCCTCGCACAGCAGCTGCGGCGCCCACAGGACCCTGGCGGCCTCACTCGGGCGGCCGCGAACCCAGGCGGGCAGCCCGCGTTCCATGTACAGCTCGCCCACCGCCTCGATGCAGGCTTCGCGCACGAGGGGCTTCTTGTCGAACACGCGCCGGAATATCGCAGGTGCGGCGGGCCCCATGAGCTCCAGGCCGCCTGGCAAACCGGCGGCTTCGGCGGCCAGCTCCACCACGCGCAGCCGCACCGCGAGGCATGGGTCAAGGCAGCGGCCGATGAGCTCGTCGCGGACCTTCGCGGCGGCGCTCGCGAGTGCGACGCCCCACTGGCCGTCGGCGCCCTCGCAGCTCTGGCCGCTGGCCGCGGCGGCAGCGAGGATCGCACCCGCACCCTCGAGAGCCGCGGCGCGCACCCCGTCGTCTACGTCCACGTAGCGCTCCAGGTACCTGTCGAGCAGCAACGGGTACGCCTCCAGCAGCGGCGATCGCTGCCCCGCCGGGCCCTCGACGACCGCGGCGCTGGACAACATCCTGCCCGCCGCCTGGGTCGCGGCGCGGCGCCGCGCCCCGTCGGCGCACTGCAGGTCCTCCTGCAGGTGAGGCAGCAGGCGCACCACGAAGGCGGGCTCGATCACGAAGAGCTCGCAGGCCGAGCCGAGCAGGCTGCCGGCGTCGGCGGGCGCCTGCGCCGGCCCGTGCAGCTCGTCGATGAGGTAGGCGTTGACCTGGGCGGCCACCGCGGTGCTCCCGAGGCTCCCAAGGACGCGGCGCGCCACGTCCCGGGCGCAGTCTCGTGCGCCGGGGCCGCCCGCGGGAGCCAAGGCCTCTCGGGGAGAGGAGCAGAAACGTGCCCACGCCGCCACTCCGCTGGCATCCAGGCGCTCGTTCTGGGGACCCTTTTCTGGAGCTACTCGCTGCACTCATGCGTCGATGCCGCGTCGACGTCCGTCGACTCGAGCGGATCTGGAGTCGAACCCGAGTCGAGCTACAGTCGAACCTGAATCGAAGCGGAGTCGAACATACCCGTCTGGCGGGCCCCAGAAAGGTCCCCACCAGCGAACATCGAGGGGCACCATCCCAGAGCGCGCGGCGACGACGAGGGCCACCCAGGGAGCCCTCGGGAAGGCGAAGCCGAGGGAATGGCATCGGGGCATCGGCGGGCCTCCTCGCGGCGGTTCTGGCCTTCGGGGCGGGCCACCTCAGGCTTCAGGGTGAAGTCGGGCGCGTCCCCCTGCAGGGGGATTTTGGGCGAAAAGTGTAGAATACTCACAAACATGCCCCCCGAATGGGCCAAAATAGTAGAACAAAATCGTCCCCATATCATTTGTTTACTATTTTAGAATGTTCCTCCAATGGAGGGACACGCCCGACTTACCTTTAGGGTACCCTTTCGTGCGCGGCCTTAGGGGGCCGCGGGAGGCCCACACCTAACCGCGCGGGCCAGAGCTGCGGGATCACTGCGGGGCCGCACTGAAGGTTACTCCGGCGCAGGACCACCCTGACGAAAAGCCAATCGGGGCACAACTCGAGCGCCGGAGGCCGTACTCGGAAGGATCCCAGCCTCTCCGCGGAACGCTCTCGCGACGAGCGGCGAGGCGCAGCCGCCGGGAAAAGCCGACCTCGAGGCTGGGAGCGTGCCGAACGCCGACGCAAACGTCTGATCCAACCACGGTGGGGGCAGTGATCAGGAAACTATCGAAGGAAAGAACCCAGGGCCTGGAAACCAGTGGAACTCCGATCTTGGTTTGGCCATGTGGATATGGCTTCCGCCCTGAGCAGATGAGGGTAAGGAATCCCGCAGGATCTGAGGACTCCTGGACACGCTCATGAACAAACGACCAAAGCCCCCGGCGCCGGGCCCGACCTGTCCGCCGCGCCGTTCCCTCGCGTCGGCGACTGTGGCAGCGGCAGCGGCGACGACGACCGTCGTCGTCGTCGTCGTCGTTGTCGTCGTAGTCGCCGTCGTCGCGAGCTCTGCTCCTCCGCCGTGAGCCTCGATCAGCAGCGCCTGGCACCCCCGCGGGAGCTCGTCCGCCTCCGAGGGTGGGCCATCAGATTGTGGATGCCACGACAATGGACACCCTAACAATCATATCATTGAACTTAAGATGTGTTTAACATGTCGGAACATGTTCTAAACATGTTTTAAACATGTTTAAACCATGTCTAACACATGTTGTAGACATCTGGGAATTATTTGGCAGCATGCTTCCTCTCCATAGATCGTCCTCCACAATTAAAAGAGAGGGGGACTCTGGCTCAGAGTGGGGGGAACGCATTGACTCGAGGGGCCAAGGGGGACACAAAGGCATCGACACAATTCTCAAGATTCCGCATTAATTTCGCATATGTCCCGGAGGTTCCGCTTCCCATCCGTTTCCCATACTTCCGAATAGTTGAATGGGAAACTGCGCTGTTTAGTGCTAGTGCAGGCCAGCAAGCCGCCGCGCACCGACGACAACGCTCGAGTCGACCCTCTCGGCGCACCTCGAGCCCGAAGCTTCCCCCCGAACGTTGTCCCTGGCCTCGATGATCCCCCTAACTCGATGATCCTCAGAACGTGTGTTAGCCCAGACGTGTGCTTGCCCCTCGAAGCCCTCTATTGCGACGCAGGCGGCGCAGTGAATGAGGGCCAACACGGGCTGCGTGCTATCGGCGGAGCTGAACTGGGTAAACGCACAGTGGGCCAACACTAGGGGCCTCCTAGAGTGGGTCGAAGTAGACGGGGTCGGAGGATCGCGCCGCATCGCCGATGCATCGGCGACGCGTCGCCGATACACTGGCGGTGCATCGTCGACATCGGCGATGCATCGCGACGTTGGCGTGGAGAAACGCGCGCTTCACATCGAGCCGCATCGCCGACGCATCGGCGGTACAACGCGATTCTCCGACCTCATCTGCTCGGATCTCATCTGGTGCGCCTAGAAGCTGAGGCAGCTGGGGGGTCTGAGCTGAATGGGCCCCGGGAAAACCAGTCAAGACAGGGCGGCAGGGGCAGATCCGCTGAACATCCGTCCCCGACCCCACCCCGGGGTCCATCTGGTGCAGTTTTTCACCCCCGGTCCGTTTCTCACAATGGAAAAAAAACAAAAACCGCGCTCCTCGAACGCAGAACCTCGAACCTCGCCCCCCTTCCTGCGCGCCAGCACCGGTGCGCGTCCTGGGGACTTAGCAACCCCGATACGCAACACGCAACCCGTGGCGTGTTGACGCGGAGCTCAGCACGTAGATTGGAAGCGTACGTTGGGCGCGACACGCCCGCCAAAACGTGGGGCCAACAACTGTGCCGGGCCAACACGCGGCGTAGTAACACGGATGCTTTGAACACGGTACGTGCTGCGTTTCAAAACGGGCGTACCATACAATCAACACGTATCACAAGGACGCACGAAAAGGATGCGAGGGCCCTGGAAGGCCATCTCGAAGCCTTTCGGGCGGGGCGCGGCCAACGAAAGTCGCCAAGGATGTACCGAGGGCGCAAAGACGCAAGGGCACCGTTGGGACGGTTGCCCATTCTTGCCATTCGGGAGCGGTCCTGAGGGGGGTGTCCAAGAGGGGAGGGGGGCAAATCATGACCGGCGGCATGTGCGCGGCCCAGCAGGGGGGCCAGGGACGTAATGAAAGAGGAAGGGACGCCGTGAAATCTGAGGAAATATCATGGCCCCCGCCATGCTATCCCCCCCCCCCCTAGTCATCACCCCCCCCTCGGCCGCCCCCGAGATGCGGGTCGACTGCAGGGCCGCTCAGCCCGGGGATCATCGACTGGCGCCGCCCCCGCGCCTCACGGAGCGGCGCGGCCACGAGCTCGGACAGCGCGGCGGACAGGTGGCGGGCGCCCGCGCCAGTGGCGGCCCGCAGAGCGGCGGCCACGAGCGCGTCCAGCAGCGCCTGCGCGGGGCCCCAAGGCCGTGCGGTGAGGAGGAGGAGGAGGAGGAGGAGGAGGAGGAGGAGGAGGAGGAGGAGGAGGAGGAGCGAGGAAGAGGAGGAGGAGGAGGAGGACGAGGATGAGGAGGAGGAAGAGGAGTAAGACCACAAGGAGGAAGAGGAGGAGGACGGACCGCGCGGGGACCTCGAGGTACGAGGGGTAACGATTGCGGGGGGATCTGCCGACAAATCCGGGGGGGAAGCGAGACGGGGCGGGCCTTCTCAGAAGGCCCGGAAGTCCCTGGGCCTTCCGAGAAGTGTTTAGAGCCTTGCCCGAAGACGCAGAAAGCCTCTCAGAAGGCCGGAGGCCTTCTGGGAAGCCCCGCCTTCTTCTGAGAAGGCCTTCTCCTTCTCATTTCCCACCCTCGCTCGCAGCCGAGGGATGGGCTCAGGGGAGGGATTCATCGTTCTCGAATGGTCGATGCATTGCCCAGGTGTCAATACGACGTCGACGCAGACAGCCCCGTGAATCGTCGATGCATCGTCGATGCATCGCCCTGATATCAACGATGCATCTTCGATATATCAACCATCGAGGTTGATGCATCCCCCCTGTGCCTATCTCCTCCTATCGCTGCCCCTGGGAACCCTAAAAGATCTCACCGCACGCTTCGTCACCGGTCGTCCGAGACGTCCTCGGAGCATGACCGCGGGGAACAACTAGTGGCATAAACATTAGCTTTCGGAGGCTCGCGCGGATTTCTTGGATCGGCGTTGGAACCCCGTGGCGGCGCTCCCCTGGCGCGCTCCGCGCGCCAGGGAGGGGCGTCCAGTGCCGATCCATGAACTCCACGCGGACCTCCGAAAGTTCATATGTCGTTCAGAAGAGGTAGGTTAAAACATTAAGTAGGAAGGCGGATGAAGTAGATGGGGTTCAGGCCCTCCCAGAGAATGACAAAACACCGAAAAGGCGTATCGATTCTTGAAGCAGGAACGCGCTTGAAGTAGATTTGCATCTGGATCAAAAATATCAAGTTTCAACGACCGGCGGTCATGTTTATGCCGTGATTCGTCCCCCGACGACCCGACTCCCAACAGTGCGGTGACCCCGAATCCACGCCGACTCACAATGCGGTGTGGTCACCACTTCGTTTTGGGAGCCCCCGAGCCTCTGGGCTCTCGCAGTCGAAGAGCAGCACCAGGGCCCGGAGCTCCGCCAGGCGCTCCAGGAGGCCAACGGCGTGGACGTGCAGCGGCGTGTCCAGCGGCTCCTGTTGCAGACAAGATGTATACGCACATCCACTGTGTCTTGGACTTTCTGGAAAGGGGCGCCAGATGGCCGAGGCGCAGTGGATACGGATAATAAGCCTAGCCTTTAGGCTCTAGGGGCCGGATCTTTATCCACATCCACTGCGCCCCCGGTGTCTGGTACTCCAAGATGCAGTGGATATGGATAAACATGTTGCCCGCACCTGGTAACCTGTCGCGCCGAATCCGGACCCCCTCGCGTCGTGAAAAGACCACCCTCGACCTGCACCTTCCGCACCGTCCGCGCGGCAGGTGCCGCGCTGCCGCGGCCGCCGCCGTGGCCGCAGCAACGGCCACCGTCGAGGCCGCGGCGGCCATCGCGGACACATCGCGGCAGCGCGGAAAGTTCAGGTCGAGAAGTCGTGACAGGATCGCAACGGAATATGTTAAGCCATTTTCGGTTCCTAGTGGTCCTTGTACTGGGCCCTGGGACCGTCAAAAAAACAGCTCGGGATGGAAAACTAAGAACAAAGAATCGGTCGAGACCTCCGGGGGTCCAGGTCGCTAGAAAGAAGAATGGCGTCGGGGAACCAGGAATGGGTGTGGCTGGCCAGACCGAGACCTCCGACGATCTGAGGCTTGGCCATGGATTTCACCGCCGCTGCCATCAGATAAGGAACAAACCAGGGTCTGAAGCCTCCGCGGCACACTCCTCAACGAACGCCCCCGCCGCGCCCCTGGGGGAAGGGCCGGGTGCCCTTTGGGGCCGCGGGTCTAAGTTTAAGTCGGGCGTGTCCCCCTGCAGGGGAATTTTGGACGAAAAAAATACTCCAACAATGCTCCAAACTGATCAAAAAAAAAGTCAAAAAGTCGCCCCCGTATTATTTTTGACTATTTTGGAAGATCCCCCCTGCAGAGGGACAGGCCTGACTTCAGTCTTAACAGACAAAACAGATCGGCGGATGTCAGGCATGGGTGTGGCGCCGGGGGGGCTGCCCCTGGCAGAGGCCAGCCCCGCCGTCTGCCAGAGGCAGCCACCCCTGCCTGCCGGAAGGGGCACCCGCGCCCTCGCCCCGCCCAGGCTTCAGCATCGCTGCGGCGATCCCCCCTCCCCACCGGCATGCTCGCAGCCCCACTGGCCGACTTGGCCTTCTACAGGTGCGGATACACGCAGGCCCGTCCCCGCACCTGGGGGCATGGGCAGGTGGAGACACCATGGCCCGGTTTGGGATCGGCATCGGCGGCATCGGTCCCGCGATGAGGCGATGCTGAAGTAGAGGGAGGCACAAGCGGCATGAGCATAAATGTTTTGCGGTCCGCGCGGATTTTTTTGGATCGGCACTGGACCACCCTCCCTGTGCGCGGAGCGCGCCAGGGGAAGCGCCGAAGGCGCCCTCAGGGGGGGCTCAACGCCGATCCAAGAAATCCGCGCGAGCCTCCGAATGCTCATGTTTAATTACACCTCCAATCGTTCCCCGAGGTCGTGCTCCGAGGACGTCTCGAACCGGTGGCGGAGCGCGCGGTGCGATCTTTTACGGTTCTGGGGGACTCCGAAAATTCATGCTTACAGTGGTGGCTCGGCCACAAGAGATCTCCCCAAGAAACCCAACCCTGAAATCCGCGACTTGTTCAGTGAAAACCCAAATGTGTCAAGCGAACATCGTCAAGATCTTATTGGGGGCCCATCGAAATCCAACAAACCCAGGGCGCCCTGGCAAAATCCAACTGGTTTCTTGGCACGCGTCCCCACTGTGTGCCGCTGCCCGCCCCTTTGACCAAAGACTTGCGCGCCGCCGCAACTCCTCCAGGAGCGCCAGCTGGTCCACGAACAGCTCCAGGGCACCCCGCAGCGCGGCGGGGCCCAGCGGGGGCTCTGGGGCGAAGATGCGCAGCACCTCGGCCAGGCACCTCGCGGCCCAGAGCCTGACGTCGCGCTCCGGGTGGCTGGCGGGGCCCGCCGCCACCTCGCGCGCCCGGGCGGCCATCGCCTCCCAGGCCTCTCCGCCGCGCCCGGCGCCCTGCTTTGAGAGGCAACCGCTGGGAGGCCTTCGCGCGAACGATCAGAAGCCACCACAAGTCCGATGGAGGGGCGACGGGCCGGATTGCGACAGGTAAAGTTCAGGATTCGGACGAAGCCAGCCGGATCAAGCAGGATGAAAAAGGATTCCGCGGAGCTGTGCCGGATTGGACCAGCTGACGACCTCGGATCTATCGGCGTCGATGCTGAATGGAACCTCCCAGGAGTCGCATCCTGGCCTGCGGCACCCTGGCCAGCTGCTCCCACTCGCGCTGCAGCCGCTCCAGCAGCGCGCAGCGGCCATCCCGGCAAGCAGCGCCGGCGCCGCCGTCGAGGTGTGCCCCTGCCGCGTCTGGCACGCCGTTGCCCTGCGCCGCCATGGCGCCGGCTCGGTTGTCTTCGGCTTTCTCTCTCTCCACGTGGAGGGCCGAGCGTTGGATGATTACGTCGGAGTCCCAGCAGGCAAAGCAAAGTGCGAGCTGAGATGAGCTGTCCTTGAGATTGGAGGTACACCGAATCGGCGAGTCAGGCTGCCAGACAGAGGGTCAAAGATGAGGGACAGACAACCAACTGGGCGGGAGCATAGAGAAGAGACCGTAGAACGGACAGGCTATTGACGTAGCCGAGACAACACGCCAGCTACGGCCCCGATGAGATGGTGATCTTCTGATGAATGAGAAATCCCCGCGGACAAGGTACACTGAGCGTCTTTAGATGTTGCTACTGTGTTTTGCTCGCGTCGCTGTGACTTGCCGGACCTTGCAAACCTGTGTAGTGCAGTAGCACTGCGCTCCATTGCCCTTTTTTCTGATTTGATTGACTTGCGATGCCTTGCTCTGCGTGCCGTTACTTAGGGTGTACTTTCGCGGTGCATTGAATATCAATGCGTTGAACTGCTTTGCAATACAAGGCAAGGTACCGCAATCGACAATGGAAGCCCCGTGCAACGCAATGCAAAACAACACAGCGCAACACAGTGCAATACAACAGGCGTGAACTCAGCACGGTGCTGGAGATCAAACCTCTCCATCAACACCGCCGACGAGATCGCGAGGGGCATCTTCCGGTGGAGGCGGTCCCCGATCGTGGTTAAATTTCATGGTAATTTCTGGGAAGCTCCTTGGAGAAACATACTCCACTCGTGCGTCGATGCTGCGTCGAACGTCCGTCGACGTGCGTCGAGCTCGAGTCGAATGTGAGTCGAAGTTGAGTCGAGCTAGACCCGAAATTCGCTCGAAATAGACCCGAACTGGAGTTGAACAGATCCTTCAGGTGGGCAGCAGGAAGGTCCAAAAACCAAACAACTAAGGTCGGGAGTGCTCGCTTAGCGTGTCGCGGCAGCTGCCCCGACGACACGCTGTGCATTGCAAGCGGATGGCGTGTCGCTCCGCTCGGCGGGGCGGGAGACCGGGAACAGCGCGGGAAGCTGACGCTCGGGACCCGGGGCGTGCGTAATTAGCCTGTCGAGCCGACGCGTGGTGGGCAAGAACCAGCGGAGCGGCACGCTGAGCCATAGCTCCTGACTGTGAGTGACGGTCTTGCCGTCGCTCGGACGGACATTTCCCGTGCATTTGTCGGTTTCGTGCGTGTTTTTTTTGCTCGATGGTCCAGGAAGGTCCTGGATGGTTCTCGCCGAGAAAAAACATGCACACGTCCGAGCGATGCCAGGCGGTGCCTGAAGGGCACCCTTTTCGCCGAGCGGCGCGGCGGCACCCGCGCTGGCACCCGGGCGGTGCTCCTGCAGCGGCAGCGCCTCCGCGCCCGGAGCCTGGGGGAGGGGGCTCAGAGGGAGTAGTCCGCCCCGCTCAGGACCGCGCGGGCCTTGCCGAGGGCGTCGACCTCGCTGGCGCGCATCTCCTTGCGCACGTCGTAGTACCTGAGGGGCCGCCAGAGACCGCAGGGTTCCTCACGAGGCGCCGAGACTCGGACAGGAGGCCCCAGGCAGCAGCAGCAGCGGGCTCCAGGAGATCTAGAGCGAGCCCAGAACGCTCCGATGGCCACCGTCCCCTGGAGTCTGATGGACCCCTTAAGCGTCCTGGGCCAGGACGCCCCAGGAAAATCGCGGTGCCCTCGGAAGGTGCTGGGAATGCGCCGGATGGGAGGAGGCAAACAGGTGGGAGGCTGAACGAATCCCGCCATCCCTGCGGTTCCAGCAGCCAGGGGCGCTTCAGCAGCCAATCGCACTCCATGTGAAGATCGTGGATGTACTTCAGGGTGGCGGCCAGGTCCGCCTTCCCCTCTCGCAGCGTGCCCTTGAGCTTCTCCAGCTCGCCCTCGAGGTCAGCCTTGGCGGCCTGCTTGTCGGACAGGCTCTTGGAGTCCGACGCGCGCTTTTCCGCCGACTCCTTCATTAGGGCCTCGTAGTCGGCCTGCGAGTCCTTCTCCTGGGTCTCCGCCTCGGGCACACTGAAACAAAATACTCCGAGGGACAGGACCGAGAGGAGCATTAACGCACTTTGACTTGGGTGGCATAGCAATCGTGCGAGCCAGACATACGATATGTTTAAACGATGCGCTTGTGATTGCCTGATATAGACAGGTGTAGTAGTGTGTAGGGGGATGTCAGCGAGCAGCCTCTGTCATCTCCTTGTCCAAGTCGGCGACGAGCAGACCGATCATCTGGACCACCCCGCCGTGCTCCTCGGTCTTCTTGGCGTAGGCTCCGAACGTCTCGGGGGGAGGCGGCGGAGCAGCCTTCTGCCCGTGGCGCGCGACTTGTGCAAGCGCCATGTCCTCGGAGATCGCGTCCATCGCGCTGCGCTCCACCTTCGCGGGAGGCACATAGAGCTTCGGGTTGTAGAATAAGCTGGTCCCCACCGTGGGGACGACCAAGCCATCGCATGACATGCGGCATGACAAGGCGCTCCCGCAGCACATTCTCGTGGCAATTGATGCTCAACGTGGGCGACGGGAGAGCAGGTAGCTCGAGATTTCTGGCCCCTCCAAGGCCACACATCTACCCGAAATCGGCGCGTTCCCCCGAAAGGTCGTCCCCGACAATCCGGACACGGTTGACTGCTTTCCGCTGGCCTCCATGCTTATGTGTACGAATGCTTCCTGCAAAAGGGCCACCGTAAAAATATTATGCACTTGTTCGCAACATACAGTGGGGATCGGTACTCCAATCCTCGACTAGTGGGAGTTCCGGCTGGACAGCAAATATGAGGCCCAACTCGGGAACACGATGCGGCGGCGTCCATGCTCGATGTTGGTGCGTCCGAGTAGCCCCACCCCGGGTTGTATCCGTGATGTGTTTTCTTTTCTGAGCGGCCAATTTCTCTTATGGGGGACTCGGGGATTGTACGGAGCCGAACTCTATATATATACACCGACGCTTTGTCCGGCCACTCGCTGAAATTCGCACAAGAAAACGGATCCTGGTGTATACGGGATCCTGGTTTATGTATGTTTCATTGTTTCCCCGGGAAAAACGGGGAAACAAGTATACACTATGCACCACACCACCCCGACGTCGTCCCCGACCCTCAAAAAGTCCAGGGGATCGAAAAGCAACCCGCCACTGGTAATGGATATGCTCCAGTTGCCGAGATTGGGGGAGAGAATCCGCATGGGAGAGCTAACCGACATGCGATCCACCAATGACTCGCAAGGGGACCTGCAGCCGCCTTCTGCCCCCAACGCAGACTACGACGCGCAATGCTCCCAAGCAGCACTACCCGAGGGCGGATGGCTGCCTCCCGGGAGTACGCTTTCGCAATGTGCGAGCTTGTGAATCAGGCCCGCGCGCGCCCGCATGCCTTGACCTGCGGCGCCGCGCCGCTGCGCGCCTCAGCCGCGACGATTGAAGCGTGCGCGGGAGCCCGTGCGTGTGTCGAGAGCGCCCCACGAGGTGTCCAACGATGCTGCGGAGCTGCCCCGAGATCACCCGATACGGCATCCGAGGCGCTCGGGAGGGCATCCGACATTGCCTTTCGCGCCCCCCCAAGTGTCATCTATTCCTTAACATGTGTGTGTGTGTGTGTATGCGCGCGTGTGTGTGTGTGTGTGTGTGTGTGTGTGTGTGTGCGTGCGTGTGTGCGTGCGTGCGTGCGTGCGTGCGTGCGTGCGTGCGTGCGTGCGCGTGGGTGTGTGTGTGTGTGTGCGTGTGCGTGTGCGTGTGCGTGTGCGTGTGCGTGTGCGTGTGTGTGTGTGTGTGTGTGTGTGTGTGTGTGTGCGTCCGTGCGTGCGTGCGTGCGTGCGTGCGTGCGTGCGTGCGTGCGTGCGTGCGTGCGTGCGTGCGTGCGTGCGTGCGTGCGTGCGTGCGTGCGTGCGTGCGTGCGTGCGTGTGTGTGTGTGTGTGTGTGTGCGTGCGTGCGTGCGTGCGTGCGTGCGTGTGTGTGTGCGTGCGTGTGTGTGTGTGTGTGTGAAGCTGCTCCGTGTGTCGCCTGCAGCCTGCCTCGCCCCAAGCAAATAGAGCCCAAGACGGCGTCCAAGACAGCCACCAGAAGCCACGAGGTGGCCCCAGAGATTTCGGGGGCGGCCAAGAGGGGGGGCGTCCATCAGGGGGAGGGGTCAAATCATGGCCGGCGGCATGTGCGCGGCCCAAGGGGGGGCCAGGGGCGTGATGAAATGAGAAGAGGCGCCATGAGATGTAGGGAAATATCATGGCACACGCCATGATATACACCCCCCCTTAGTCATCAACCCCCACTTGGCCGCCCCCGAAGATTGCTCCAGACGGCCCCGAATGCCGAAGATGGCCATGGTCTCAAGATGCTCCCGTATTGCCAGGCTTCTTCCAAACGGCTCCGAAAAATCCGTCTCCCTCCTTCCTGCCAGTCCGTCTCCCTCCTCAGGCTCCCCTCCCTGCCTCTTGCCGTCCCAGTCATCCCCTGGTCATCAATCCGCCTGCCTCTCCCTCTCCCCTGCTCCTCTCTCCCTCCACCCAAGTCGGGCAAGGAGCTGCCGCGCACCCAGAACGCGGTGGCAAAAGGTGGTCTCAAGATACCCAACATAGGCCCAGCATAGCCACAAGGATGCCCCAACATAGCACCACGAAGCGCCAGTACTGCCACAGACGCTTCCAAGCTAGTGTCTTCCAAGCCACGAGTACACTGGCGAAGGGGGCAGCGGAAGAGGGCGAAGCCCTTTGGATTTGTTGAGACGGTTCAGTGCAAGCTTCAGCAGCTCTTTTGCTGCAGTGTCGTCGGCCATCAACTGCTTGTAATACGCCGACCCCTTGGGGTCATCGGCGTGTGAGATGCTTCCCCCTCCCAAAGCCCTTCCCCAAAGGGCCTGGTCCGGTCGGTTTGGAGAGGGGGCGGGGTCCGGCCGGCCCCGGCTGAACGCACCACGAGCCTCATGACGCGCCATGAGGGCCCCAAGAGGCCCACAAGATGCTCCAAGAGGGCCCCGAGTCGCCGATGGATTGTTCCAAGACGCCCAAGATGGCACCCAGATGGCCCAAGAGGCCCCCGAGACGGCCCCCAGGAGGCGTCCCAAGAGGGCCCCCAAAAGCAAAAATCGTCTCGTTCCCTGAAAGAAACGTAGGATTTTACCACATTCACCTTTTGGATTTTCACAACACCCAAGACGGCCCAAGAGGCCTCAAGATCGCCCCAAGACGGCCCAGGACACCCCAAAGAAGGCTCCGAGACGGCCTGTAGACGGCCCAAGAAGCCCCCAAGACGGCTCCAGGAGGGGGCCCAGGCGGGGGACCCGAACGGAAATTTCGAGCCCCCGGCCCCAAGAAGCCTCCAGGAGGCCCCAAGAAGCCCCCAAGAGGCCCACCAGAGGCCCAAAAGAGGCCCCCAAACGGCCCCCCGAAGGCTTCAAAAGTGCTGCCACGAGGCCCTCGAGAGACCCACCAGGAGCCTCCCATGGGGTCGGCGGTGAGGCGTAAGCCCAGGAATCAGCGTTCTCCTCCTTCCGCTGCTCCGTCGCAGCCATCACCTGCGCGTCGAGAGCTTTGATGGTTGCTGTCAACTCTGCGATGTCCTGGGTGGCCGTGGCGATGGCCTCCTCGGTCGATGCGATGCCAGCCTCGGTGTCGGAGATATGCTTCTCCAGAGACTTCTTTTTATCGTCCGAGGTGTCCAGCTCAGAACCGCAATCCGCCCACACCCCCTCCCGTGGGGCGTTCAGGCACGGTGGGGGTTTCATACTTCCCCGAGACCACGGACCCATGGAACGTCCGAATGGTCCCTCCCCCAGCAGACGGCGATCCACAATGAAACCTGGCAGCAAAAACTACGAGAGGTGCGTTTTGCACACACGGTGTGTGTGTGTGTGTGTGCAATGTCAGCTGCTTCGGCGTAACATCTCTCTGCTTAGTTTGTTATCTCTCTCTCTCTCTTGTCACCTCCCTCTCCCTCTCTCACACTCTTTATTTGTTTGTTTATTATTTGTTCCCTCTCTTTCTCTTTCTCACTTTTCGCTCTCTCTCTCTCTCTCTCGTTTTCTCTCTCGCTCTCTCTCTCTCTCTCTTTCTCTCTTTCTCTCCTTCTCTCTTTCTCTCTTTCTCTTGTTATTTTTGTTTGTTATCTCTCTCTCTCTCTCGCTCTCTTCGGAAACCAATAGGCACCTATCTCCCTACTCCCCGCACCTCTCCCTGAGCGCATTCTGACCAGAATTTCGAAGCGAATCCAGCGGTGGCGACGAGGGACTCCCAGGAAGCCAAAACATGGGGATAACGGCCGAGGGGTAGCGGTATGGGTATGTTTTCCTCCTATGACTCTCTCCACATCTCTCTCTCTCTCTCTCACTCTCTCCACCTCCATACACGTTCGGGGAGATGGACGGCTCGGGTTCGGGGGACTCGGGTTGGCCTGACGAGGCCGTTCGAAAAACGACGAGACCCAACCTGAAATTCGACGCGACCTCCGGCTGCAGACATCCCACGAAAACTGGACTGTCGAAACTCTTGACGGGCCATCAAAAGTGAAGGGGCCCTGGGACACACAAATAAATACACACAAATAAAAGGATTCCCCATATTTTTCCATATTTTCTGGGTTTTTGTCGTCCCCCCCACTTCCCATATTTTCCCATATTTTCCTGGGAATCGAGGATTAATTGTGTCTGTGTGTGTTTCTTTTCCTCTTGAAAAAGGTGTTGGCAAACCCGAGCTTGAGGTCGAGCGTGTCCCCCTACAGGCGGATTTCGATGAAAATTAAAAAATACCCAAAACGTACCCCAAAAATGCACAAAACTTACAAAATCGTCCCCTGATTTTTTTGTTGGATAAGTTTTGACTGCTGCCCCTATTGAGGGACAGGCCCGACATAACCCGAGCTCCGGCGAACTCGAGCCTTTGCGTTTCCCCGACGCAAAAAAAAATCCGGGATTGTCCGCGGGGAGCTCGTGGCTCGGCGTCTTCACCTCTCCCCGCCTGCTGGCGCGTGGGGGGCGTGCCTGGGTGCGGCGCGGCCCCTGCGTTTTGCAGCGATATCTTGCCGCTCCAGTGCCGCGAAGAGCACCCCTCGAGAACAGGAGACCCTCCGCCAGCCAGACAGAATGACACATTCGAGGGTACCGGGTAACTACCCTCGCCCAGGATGCGCAAGAGCATCCAGCAGGGACGAAGAACATCTGGGTACCCTCATCGCCGAACCGTCCTCGATCTTATACCTCGGTCCGACCGCATCTCTCTCTCTCTCTCTCTCTCTCTTTTTTTTCTATATCTCTCTCTCTCTCTCTCTCCCCCATTCTCGTTATACAGATTCTCCAAACAATGCTCGCACTTAGGGGCTCTCGTTTCTCTTCCAAGGAATTGGGCTGTGTCTTGGGTCTGGCGGCTATGTGGTCGCCATCGCCGCCCCGTCGCCGCCTAGTCGCCGCCCTACATTACACCATATGGAGTGTTCCACATAACGCTGCACAACATAGATCGCACCACAAATATTGCACCGAACAGATTGCACCAAATAGCTTGCACAACATATATGCCACCGAATATATTGCACCACATGGGTTGCACAACATAGACTGCATCACATAGAGTGCACACACTATTTTACACCACATAAATTATACGACATAGACTGCACCACGTAGAATGCACAACATATATTGCACCACTCATGCAACGACACCTAGCTTGCGCAACAACTATTGAGACTCACCGACTTCACCGCATACATTGCATGCACAACATATATCGCACCCCATCGGGTGCACAACAAGTAGTACACCACATAGATGGCACTATATAAGTTGTTAGAACACAACCTCTTTGGGGTCCACGCTGGCTGACACACCTATAGTTGTGCCTTCTTCTGATGGTGCTCACCCTCATCTGCCTCCTTCGTCCTCCTGCTGCCACTTCACGCCCGTGCTGGTCCTGCTTCTATTCCTGGTCCTGCCCCTGCCGCTGCTGCTCCTGCTGGCTGTGGTGCATCTCGGAAAGGTGGCTTCTCTTCAAGCGCGAATTCGGACACAGACGGGCGAGTGAATCTTCACTGGTTCAATTTGACCTATTTGCTCGCCATGAAATCCCGTACTTCGGACGGTGGACAACCACACGGGGCCAGGAATACGTGAACGAGCGTGCTGATCATCTGGCAGAATGTGCCGCTAATGGGACCTCAAATCGCCCATGCCTATTGTCATCACCGGAAAAGCCCTTCTGGCTCATCCGCATTGTTCTGAGGGCAAGAAGCACCTGCTCAGTCTCCCTACCCACTCTCGCGAATCTCCCGCTCCGCGCGCTGCGCCGATCTTCTCCAAGGGGACGTGATTTCGTATTCTGGTGCTGGTGGGAATCTGTCGGCCACCGAAGCAGCCCGAGTATCACAAACATAGCCGAAATCGGGATCAGCTGGCCCTCGGTGGTGGCACACCGCCGATACTGGCGTTGGTGCCCCAACCTCTGGGCCCTCAAAGGAATCCCCTGCTCAGTCTCCCTGCCCGCCCTCTCGCGACTCTCGCGCTGCGCGCGCTGCGCGCGATCCCCGTCCCCCCTCTGCACCATGGGGGAAACGGGAGGCACTCCACGGACCCCTCCCCGGGGCGCGCTCTGACTAGGATTTCGCGGCGCATCCGGCGGTGGCGACGGGGGCCTCTCAAGACGCTCAAAACGGCTGCGGCATCGGTGCCTTTCCCCCCTCCGACGCTCCGCCCGCGGAGGGCGGCAAGCAGGGCCCCGCCGTGGCCCGGGGGCGAGAAAAGGCCCCCGTCGGGGGCATGCACGCCAGGGGGGCCCGTCGTGGGCGCCGGGCCCTGGCTGCACGGGAAGCATCTCCGCCCGGCAGAATCGCCGCCGAGGGGTGAGCAGCCCGGCACTAAGGCGAAGCCGGGATTAAGATCACATCGGGTGGAGATGCATCGACGATCTCTGCGATCCGGAGGGCCCGGAGAATGCATCGGGCGCAGCGCCTTCTCGGTGCGGTCTGGAACGCTCCAAGAGCGTTCCGGGACGCAGGGCGCTCGCAGACTGCACGCAGGCGGATTACTTTGCATGCAGCTTCTTTGCACGCGCAGCTCAGAGACTCCGCCGAAGAGACGCGGGGACAGACGTGGTAAGCGCGCGAGAAAAATAGGCCGACCTAGGTGAGAAAGGAAGGGAGTAAGCCGACCTTGGTGAGAAAGGGAAATAAAACGTCCAGTCCGGAACGGATGAATTCTCGTCCTGGCACCGTCCGACGCACTCCGAGTCCGCGCCTGCGGGTGGTGGAGCTCGCGCTGTACTGGAGTTGAGGCTGCTGCGGCTGGCGCTGTCGTGGCCTCTTCGCAGAGGCAGCACCAGCATCGGCCATGGGAAAAATATGTTCGGCTTCTTCTGAACGGTGATCTTTAGACGTCTATTCTTTTGGTGCCCCTGGGCCGCGCTGGAGCGTTTCCGACCCTTTGGAACTCATCGCGGCTGGAGTCGGGCTTCCCCTGGGACCAACTCTTCCACCCAGGCCGTTTTCTGACGGGGCTGGAGCCCAGGGGAGCCCTCCGGAAAACTGGAAACGAGGGAAGAGCCTCAAGACACGCGTTTTTCCAAGACACCTTCTCTATATGCGCTGAGAGAATTGTTTACGGAAACATGGAAGAAACTGGGGCAGCATTTCGGGCCCCGGAAACATTGTGGTGACGGACCGCGCGGTGACCTCCGAATCCTCGCTGAATTAGTTTTACTGTCGAAACTGGCGCCAATAATGTTTTAGAATTGTCTCCAGAAGGCCTGCTGCGGGACACAGTGTGCTTGCTTTTGCTTGGAAGGCCCGACAACAACGTCGTGAGCGCGGCCCCGTTCGTGTAGACAATTCTGACACTGCTCTGTAGCATGGACTATTTCGGAGTCGGAAGAGGAGGAAAGGAGAGGACGGAACGCGCGGTCCGTCACCGCACGGTCTTGGGACCTCGGAGGTCCGGGCCAGGCCGCCCGGGACGTCCTCGGAGAAAGATATCCGGCGGCTCGGGAAGTTGTCTCGGGCTACAGTACGCGGCCTTCTCAGAGCGATCCGGGGACCGCTCTGAAACCGTTCCGGAATGCTTGGGAGCTGACTTCTCCTCGCCCTGGTCCCGTCCGACCAAATCCCCACTGACTCACCTCGCGATGTGTGTGGTCCCAACGCCGTTTGACTTGAGCAGGGACCGACCGCCCCGGAACTCCATAGGCCTAACACGACATGTTAGAAGCCGCGAGTGTTCTAAGAACAAACACAAGGTTCTTAGAACATCGCCCCGATGAGCTAAAACAACACAGTCCCAGCCAGAAATGGTGTAAGAACATTTCGTACAGACCACAAGAGTTTCTTAGAGAATTGTTTGGTAAGCCTATAGGCACGCCAGGACGCTTCGCCACTGCTTCAATTTTGCGGACCCCGGCGAACACCAGGGGGGGCGCGGCGGCGGTGGCCGGAAGGCTGCCCGGCTACTCCTTCTTGCTGTCGTCGTCCTCCTGCTCCTGGGCGGCCCGGCGCTCGGCAGGGAGCGGCGAGGCAGGAGGGAGGGGGAGGGGGAGGGGGGAAGGGGAAGGGGGAAGGGGGAAAGGGGAGGGGGGGGGAGCGGGAGGAGGAGAAGGGAGGAGGATGAGGAGGAGGATGAGGAGGAGGAAAGAGGAGGAGGAGGAGGAGGGTGAGGAGGAGGAGGAGGAGGAGGAGGAGGAGGAGAAGGAGGAGGTGTTGATGATGGTGATGCTGCTGCTGCTCGGTGGGGCGCACCGCCCCTCGCGCCCTGATCCCCTCTCTCGTTGGAAGCTGGTCGCACTCGAGAGCACGACTTCTTCGCCGCGATGACGGGCGTCATGACGGGGGGCGGAGGGGGGGGGCATCACGCAACGCCCCCCCCCCAACACACACCCCGCTGTGTGGGTCTGGCACCACCGACTGTACTGCCGGACGCACCACGGAAATGCCGAGGACACACTGCAGGGGGGGGGAAGAGTTACCGTAGGGGGGGGGAGGGGGGGGGGAGAGGGGGCATAACGTGCGTCATGGCCCAGAGGGTCAAAGCGTTCTGGAAGAACAAGCTCGCGTGGCGGACAAAAAGGGAGCACGAAGGTTCCAGCTTAGGCGCAAGGCCTGAATTATGCAGACGGCGAATGCTGAAAATGGCACGTAAAAACGGCAAGACTGTTAAGGAGCCCGCGAGGCCGCAGAAGAAGTATGGCGACTGCCGATGGGGAAGGAGGATGAAACAACATCCGTATTATAAATGATCCGTCTTCTACTTTAGCAGCTGCTGTGGAATACAGCGCACTGCAAGCTCCTGCCAAACCACTGCCCACACCGAGCGTTCAATGTGTGGGAAAGATCAGCATGCGAGACGGCGGGCTGGCCTGCTGCATGTCATCGTACCGTGCTCTCTCTCTCTCTCTCTCTCTCTCTCTCTCCTAACGTGCTGACGGTGACGCACATCCATCAAGAAGCAGGTGGTGAAGCATTGCCAGCTTGACTAAGATGTGGCATCCTAGACCGAGCGAGACGCCCGCCCGGGACGGGGGGAGGAGTAATGCCATGTCATGTTTGCCAGGAGTCCTGCCATCATCCCAACGCTCGAGGTGCAAGCTGCATGCACGACACGGTGTCGTGGGGCAGTGCGCGCGATGTGCACGGCAGTGCCCTGGCGACCACGTGATGCACGGACAGCTTTCCCATGTTTGCTCCACCAGTTCCCATGAGAAGTTCGAGCCCCAGTCCTCAGCCGCCTCTTCGAGAAATCCATCGGAGGATGAGGTCAGCCTGGGTGCCGCGGCGGGGCCGCAGGCCTTTTGTGGGCAAAGGTGCCTCCGCAGAGATCCCAGCAGCTCGCCTCCACCTGCACCCGCAGCAACCCTTGGCACTGGGCAGGGGGCCACTGTCTCGAGTGAGCCTGCGCCTCTGTCGTTGTGCCTCGACCTGCTGTCAAGGCTCCCGCTCCGCTCCACCTCCTTCCCTGTCCTGAAGGGGCCCTGGGACACACAAATAAGTGGACACTAATAGCAGGTGTCCCCAGATTTTCCCATATTTTCTGGGTTTCCGTCTTCCCCCCACTTCCCATGTTTTCCCATACCCACCGGGGAATCGACGAATCACTGTGTCTGTGTGTTTTTTTCCCTCCTGGTATCCCCTCGCACCTCGGCCCTCCCTTCCCCCCCCTTTGCAAGGATAGCGCCCCTAGGAGTTCCCCCAGGGGCTGGCCGCACAGCGCTCCGCGCGCGCGCCGCTCCTCGCGGGGAGAGAGGGCGCGAGGAGGAAAAGGTGCGATGAGTGGCAAGGGAAGGGGGGGGGAAAGGGGAAGTTAGAGCGTTTACGGGGAGGACCGGGCGGGACGGGGCAGGGGCAAGCGGAGGGCAGGAAAGGCTGGGAACTGGGAGGAGGCGGCAAGGAGGGAAGAGGGGAGGAGGAGAGAGGTCCCCCCCTTGCCCACCTCAGCCGTGCTTCTCCGCCCCGAGTTCTCCTCCGCGACCTCGGCTTCCGCCTCCTCCCCCTCCCCCTCCTCCTCCTCCTCCTCCTCCTCCTCCTCCTCCTCCTCCTCCTCCTCCTCCCTCCCTCCCTCCCTCCCTCCCTCCCTCCCTCCCTCCCTCCCTCCCTCCCTCCCTCCCTCCCTCCCTCCCTCCGCCTCCTCCCCGCGTCCGCCCGGCCGCTCCTTCTTCAGGGTCGCGACCATCTCGTCGACCCGCTGGGCCCTCTCTCTTCGGGGCATCCCGTTGACGGGACGGCGTGTCACGCAGACTTGAGCGAATGGAGCCGTCCTTCTCCTTCTCCTTCTCCTGCCCCGCTTGGCTCCCGCTGCAACAGTCCACCAGGCATCCCTCAAGCATAGCACTTGGCTTTCCTCAGGCTCCTGTCGTCCTCCTTCCGCCTGCACCTCCTGCTGGATGGAACGCTACCGAGCAAAGAAAAAAGATGCCACTCTCGCCAGACCGTGGGCTTTGGGCTCGGGTGACAGAGTCGGGAGGTTGATGAGTGTTTCTAGAAGGTCATTGGGAATTCCAGTCAGACCTGGGGGCTTCTAGGAGCAGGAATGCCAGCGTGATGAGGTAGCAGGAGAAGGTGCAGGAGAATGAGCAGGAGGAGTACGGGGGAGGAACAGAAGGTGGACGAAGAAGAGGAGACGGAGCATGATGAGCAAAATGTGGCCTCCGTAGGCACTCGCGGGATGCATGTACGCGCGGGAACCAAAAAGCCAACATATGCGGCACGCTCGCCGAGCGGCGCGCCTTGCTGACAGGATCGGGTAGATATGGCGCAAGCCTTCAGCATCATAGCGATGACCTTTTCGAAGCCGATCTTCTTGCCACTCAGCGCGTACTCGATGAATGCGATCATGGAATTGCCCCCGCTGGCCCTGGTGGCTGCCTGTTCCAAGATGGCCCTGGCGCGGGACCGCACGGTGGCGGCGCTCATGCGGATCTCGAGGAAGCTGGCGCTGCTTGACGGCAATGTTTTCTTGAACCCGCAGGCCACGACCGCTGGAGGAGTGGCATGGCGCGTGGTATGATATGCCTGGGCGGTCCCCGCCCTGTCGGTCCTTTCCTCCCTGGGGTCCAGCACGCCGCTGGGGGGGGGGAGAGAGAAATTTAGAAGGCAACTCCTGGGAGACCTTCGTTAGAAAGGTCCAGCCTTACCCATCAATAGCAAAGAGCAGTTAAGCCGGATCAATCCAGCTGAAGCCCAGGACTCAGCCACATCTGATTCAGCAAGATTAAACGTAAGAGTGCCAGATTAGCTTAGTTTTAGATCGCAGATATACCTGCGCGGGTGCTGAATTGAATCTCCCAGAAATTGCATCCAAGAGAAGGCGTGAGCGGAAAGAAATCGTTGCCACCCCCGCTGGGCCCTTTCGCGGAAGGGCGCAAACCGCTCGGGACAGCTCGAGCGCGTCATCATCGTTGAGCAGCTTGATGGTCTCGGCCAGGGCCAACAGCTCCTGCTGGCGTACTTTGCAGCGTGCCTCCCACTCTGCTGTCTTTGTGTTGCAGCCCGTCTCGAGCTCGGCGAGGAACTTCTTGTCCTCTGCCAGAGACTCTGTGGTGTCCCCCAGATCGTTCTTCATTTCTGCAATCATCACGCCGAGCTCGCCGTTCTTCTGGAGCTTGTCCTCGATCATCTTGGTGAGAGCGTTGATCTCGTCGGTCTTGGCGGCGACGAGCTCGTCGTAGATGTGGATGGCCTTCTCCTCCTCGTGTGTTGCCTGGGCCAGCGCTGTGGCCATCTCATCACCCATCTGCTTCAGAATGCCGATAATCTGGCCAGACTGGGACGCATAGCCTTGACTAAACGGGTTGCCAGACAAGAAAGACATCACCTGCTGGCGGTCGTAGTCGGGCATGCTCACCTTGTCGTCGGAGAGGAGCCTCTTCAAGGTGCCCGCCGCGCCGGTCTGCAGGAAAGCTCCCGCGACGCCCTTCTCCAGGGCGGCCACCGCCTTTACGATGGCCCCGATGTTTGCGACGGAGTCTGACTGAAACTTCGCATACTCTGCCGCCTCCTTTTCGCGGATCCCCGTAGCAGCCTGCACCGCAGCCTTGGCGTCTGCGCGGTCCTTTTTAGCCTCATCGAGGACCTCGACCGTCTTCGCCTTCTCCGCCTCAGCGGCCTCAGTGTCCGCCGTGAGCTGCTCGATCTTGGCTTCAGCGTCGGCGATGGACTTCTCCAGGCCGCCCTTGTTCGTCTGGCAGTAGCACATGAATTTGTCGTAAAGCTCCTACAGTGGGGCGCCTCATATAAGCCCCCCGCTGGCCCCGTGAGTGTAGCTCCCGATGTCTCTTCCTATTCATCCTGCTGCCCCTCTGGCCCCCTCCTCCTCCTCCTCGTCCCACCTCCTCGTCTGCCTCACCATCGTGTTTGCCCTGCCTGTCGTCCTTCTGTTCTACCTCTGCAGCATCCCCCTCCTCCTTGCCCGAACATGGGAGAACAACCGGATACCCAGACCGCTGCTCCCCTGGACCTCTCAAGGGGGGCAACTGACCAGGATTCCAATCAGAATCCAGCAGTGGCGACGAGGGCCATCCTGGAGGGCCCTAGAGACGAACATGAGGGAAGAGTATCGGCATCCGTATGCGATTCCGCCCCTGATTCATTGCCCAGATCCTTCTCTCGCTCGCCTTCTGCCTCCACCGACTTCTGCATATTCTGCAGCAGCGTCACGACCTTCCGCACAGGATTGGCGGAGAGTTCCTGACGAGCGCCAGCGACTGGAGCGGTGAGCACTGCCAGCAGAGGCATCCAGCCCATGGCCATCATACTGTCTGGGTGGGTCTCGCACCCGACGCAGCGGCGCGCAGATGTTGGGTGGCACCAGGGGGACGCTGCCAAGAAGGCAGGGGGGCATCTCAGGAGGGCCTGGAGGCTTCCAGGGAGGCTTCTTAGAAACTCAGGGGGACTCCGGAATCTGAGAGGCCATCCTCCGCCTCCTACGAAGGCCGCCTCCCCCCCCCGCGCTACCCCCCATCTGCGCGCCACCACCAGCCGACGCTGCGCTACGTTGCCGCTGGTAACGCGGTCTAGTTTCCAGCAAAGATAGCTGCGGCCGGAGAGGGGTGGCAGCAGCGACCGCAAGAGGAGCATCAGCATCAGGAGGCGGCGCTTTCCAGGCAAATCAGGCATGGAATCGAAAGGGCAGCAGGTGGGAAATGAATGAGCAAGCAAGGCTGGGCGATCCACTGCTTTTCGTTGGCGACCGTGGGTTCTCTGAACCGCGGGGGGGGGGAAGGGGGGACGCAGGGCCACCTCCTGGCTTTCGCTCGGAGCTCGGAGAGGGGTAAGAGGAAATGATCAATGCCCGGAATGCCCCCCGCACTTTTCGGGGCATTCTGGGTGGCTCGCGAAGCGTGTGCGGACGAGGACTGACGCAGGCCTTCAGGGCAGGACCGATTCGGGGCTTCGTAAGCGGGGGTTTAGCTAAACAGGGGCTTAGGCCTTTCCATATACCCCCGTCTACTGTACCCACGCTTACGGCGCCCAGGACACCCTACACGGGGGCATAGCCAAACGTGGAAATCGGCGTTCCCCGTACCCCCGTTTGCTGTGCCCCCGTGTCTGGCGCCCTGACCAGCAGTCCACCGACACAAAGGTCGGGAACTGCTGCTCAATCAGCGTGTCGCGGCGGCGAGGCACCGACGACACGCTACTGTGTGCCCTGCGAGCGCATCGCGTCTCGCGCCGCTCTCCGCGGGGGACGGGAGGCTTTTCGACGGGCTCGGGGACGGCGACGCCAGGGGGGCCAGGACGAGGATAGCGTGTCGCTCCAAAACGTGGTGTGATGGGCCCGTTTTCTACCACCACTACCATATGTAGGAGAGGGTGGAGGAGGAGGAGGAGGAGGAGGAGGAGGAGGAGAAGGAGGAGAAGGAGGAAGAGGAGGACCACCTCATCCTCCCTTCTCCCCCGTCCTACATATGGTAGTGGTGGTGGACAATTTGCCCATCATGGTGGGCCAGAAGCGGCGGCACCACACGCTAAGCCAAAAGTGCCCGACCGCATCACCCCCAATCGAAGGCGGCCAGGGGGTCTGAACTGGCTGGACGGTGCCAGAGAAAATCGAACAAAAAGGGGTATAAAAGGCAAATCCGCTCCTAATTAATCGGTCCCCGGACCCCTCCCAGGCTCCATCTGGTGCAGCTTCTCACCCCCGACTTCTTTGTCAGGGGCCTGGGGCTCGAAGCCGGCCCCTGGACCCCGCAAAAGGGCAAACAGCCTCCTCGCATCCGGAGCCTCGAGCCTCGCCCCCTTTTCCTGTTGGCCGGAACCGGTGCTGGGCCACCTCGGACCCCCGCTGGCTCCAAACTGCGAATGACCGCCGCCAGGGACCCCACGGGCCAACCTGCGGCTCGCGGGCCAGTCGGGTGAGAAGACCGCGGCCGGCCGCGGGCATGTCGCGGGCGGGTCACGGAGGGCCGTGGGCGAGTCGGCCGCGGGGCAACATGCACGAGCAGGTGGTTCAACCAGGGGCTCTGCCTCCTCATCCTCCGCCTCCTCCTCCTCCTCCTCCTGCTCTCTCCCTCGAGCCCCCAATCGAACGCCGACTCCCAACACCTCCACGCACATCTGGAACCGATGCGAGCCCAGTCAGACCTGGACTCCCCTCCTCCTCCTGGAACCTCCCCCTCCTCCTCCTCCTCTTCCTCCTCCTCCTCCTCCTCCTCCTCCTCCTCCTCCTCCTCCTCATGCTCCTTCTCCTCCTCCTCCTCCTCCTCCTCCTCCTCCTCCTCCTCCTCCTCCTCCTCCTCATCCTGGAGCCATGATCCTGATCGTCCGAGAACCTTCTCATTCTCCTTCTCCTCCTCCTTCTCCTCCTCCTCCTCCTCCTCCTCCTTCTCCTCCTCCTGGTGTCCCGCCTCCGCCGCGCCCTCGGCGCGGGGTCGGCGATCTGCTGTACTCGCTGTACTCGCTGTACTCGTCGTACTCGTAGTACGAGTACGACCTGCCGCGCGGCCAGGGGGTGTTTCCCGCGACTCTGGAGGATGTCTCGGCCTTCTCAGAGCGTTCCGGAGCGCTCTGAGAGCGTTCTGGAACGCTCTGGAACTATCTTATCCCCGTCCTAGCCGATGTTCCATGAAAGCTTGTCCGCTGTGGGCCTGATCTGGACGACATTTGGAGCGTATTCGGAACCCGATTCGGACAGGGGTCGCCCCGTCACAGGCGAGACGAGAAAACCGAGGAGGGGGAGGAGGAACAGGAGGGACGAGAATGAGCAGGAGGACGGGCAAAATGGGAAAGCGCGGTCCAGATGCAGGAACAGCCGATTTCAGTGTCGCCGCTCAACGCTTCCATGAACAGACGTCGAAAGGGAGGGGGTGGGCGGGCGGGGCAGGCGAGCCTGGGGGGCGCAAGGGACACTGGTACCGCTCCTCCACGGGCCTCTCCCGGGGCGCGCTCTGACCAGGACTCCGAGAAGCTGGCTGGGGCGACGAGAGCTCTCCGGCGGCCACCAGACAAACAACAGCGCTCCCTTCTCCACGCCGCCGACGGCTTCTGCCCCTCGAGCGGGCCGAGACTCCCAGACGCCCTCCTCCTCCTCCTCCTCCTCCTCCTCCTCCTCCTCCTCCTCCTCCTCTCCGCGTTCCCTTATGCCTCCCCCGAGGTCTCGAATCCTTCCCCGAGGCCAGTTTTCCATCCCGGGGTGCTCTTTGAGTGAACGGGGCAACCGAGACCGAAAGTGGCACAAAACCCGTCCGCAGCGCTTTTTTCAGGCGAACGTTGGCGTGGACTGCGGATCCGTGGCTCAGGCACATGGGCACACGGTCCACGGCACCAGCTCCACGAATCGGGGACAGCACCCCGTGCCGCCTCGCTCGGCGACGGGCCGCACCGACTCGATGTGCGGCACCCGTCGCCACTCCCCGCGCCTTGTTTCCCAGGTCTTGACCCCTTGCCCAGGCAAAAAAAATGTCGTCCTGGATCCGTTCGTGATGGCCACATGGCCCGACGGTGGTCCCCAGCGGCCGAGCCTGCCGCATGGACGCCGCGGCTGAAAGCATCTGTGCGCCGGACGCTTGGGAGGACCCCATCCACGATCCGCTGTAGGCATCTCTCCGCTTGCGTTAAGTCGGGCCTGTCCTCCTACAGGGGGATTTTGGATCACAAATAAAACATGGTAAACAAAATACTCCAAACTGGCAAAGACATGCTCAACAAAATCGTCGTCCCCAGACTACTTTCGGATTCATTTTTGAATATTCCTCCTGTAGAGGGACAGGCCCGACTTAACGCATGCGCCCTCTCGAGCCCCCCCCCCCGGCGGGGGCTCCCAGGCCGTCCGGGCCTGCTGCGCCCGCGGCCGCCGCGGCCCCTGGCGAGGGGCTGTCGCTGGCCGGGCGAGGGCGCGGCGGCAGCGCAGTGCGGCCACGGCCGAGGAGAGCAGGGCCGAGACCGCGACAAGCGCACCAGGGGCCAAAACACTGCCCTCGAGATGGGGTGGGGTGTTTCTGCCCTCACGAGCTCGCCTCACGTTTGTCTGGAGGCTGAGAGAGGGCACGAGGCCGCGCGGCAGGTCGGAGGGGGAGGGGGGCAGTGAAGGGGGCCGAGGAGCAGAGCACGAGCGGCGAGTATCAACGCCCACATCCACGCCCTCGCGGTCTGGATTCCGGGTCGCGATCCCCTGGGTGCGCGGTCCCATCGACACGCGCCGCGCGGGGGCAGCCGCGAAGCAAGGCCTGGTGCCACACGAGCTCGCGACCCAGCCCGCTGGGCCGTGGATGGGAGCACGCTCGCCGCCCACGAGCAGGGAGAGAGTCGGCACCACCACCGCCGCCGCAAGGAGCACGGAGGCGCCCTCTTGGCTCGGCGGTGGACAAACTTCCCTGTACTAAACCTTGCTTTACGGCCCAAAACCGAAAGCGACGGACCCGGACCCGCAAAGATGGCGGCCGCGGCGCCCTCGCGCGGACCGACAACGGCCAATGCGCTGATCGACGCGTCAGGGTAGGAGGCCTATATCAACCTCCGGCTGGTGGTACAGACCCCCCGTTCCCGCTCGAGGCATCTCTTATCCCGTGTTCGGGCAGGCGCCGTGGACCCCCCTCGCAGGTGCTGGCCCGCTGGTGGCGGTGTTAGGTCGGGCATGTGTTCCTACAGGGGGATTTTGGACGGAAAACAAAACATATTCCAAACATATTCCCAAACGGTTCCAAATATATTCCCAAAAAGTCCCCATACTATTTTTGTGCCGACCCTGTCGGCGTGTGGAAGAGGCTTCTCCGTCTGTTCCCTCCTCGGCGAAATTGAGCAACGTCGTAATTGAGTCGAAGGGAAACCCCTTCCCTTTGAATCTTTCCCCGCCGGGGGGGGGGGTCCCGGGTTTTTGCCCCGCCCCCCGGGGTGGGCCCCGGGGGGGGGTCCCGGGTTTTTGCGCCGCCCCCCCCGGGGAATCCTGGAGCCCAAAGAAATCCCAAGACGGGCCGAGAGTGCCCAGAGAGGCCACCAAGACGATCCAAGAGGGCGCCGAATCGCCGAATGATCTGTCCAAGACGCCTCGACGGCCTCCAGGCGGCCCAAGAGGCCTGCGAGACGCCCCAAGAGGCCTCCAGGACCGTTCCCACGAGAGCCCCAAGAAGTACAAATCATGGATGCCCCATGCGTTTTTCAAAAAATTTTTGCGTTTTCGCCACTTCCGCTTCCCCACGCGCCAAGACGGCCCAAGAGGCTTCTAAGATCGCCCCGACACGGCCCAAGAGGCCTCCGAGAAGGTCCCCAAACGGCCCAAAAGTGCCCCAAGACGGCCCAAAACGCCTCCCAGATTCACAAAAAGGCCCCCAAAACGGTGCCAAGAGAGCGCCCAGACGGGGGACCCGAACGGACATTTCGAGCCCTCAGCCCCGAGAGGCTCCCAAGAGGCCCTCCGGGAAGCCCACAGAGGCCCCAAGAGGCTCCCGAGAGGCCCCAAAAACTCTCCTGGGAAGCTACAAAACAAACTAGGAAGTTACAAAACAACCGGGTATTCCCTCCTCTTCGACCTTGTCCTCCTCCTCCGCCTGTTCTGCCTCCTCCCCATAACAGAACGGAGGAGGGACACTTTCCCGAGCGCGGCAAGCGCGCTTTCAACGCCTCCGACGTCCGACAGCGCCTCGCAGCCACCGTCCGATCCGCGAGGGCTGGCGCGCCCAGACGACAGGGTCGTCTCCAGGGTCGGCGGCATCGGCCGCAAGGCCTTCGCAATATATTCAAAAAAGTCCCCATAATATTTTTGTAACTATTTTTGAATACTCCTCCTGTAGAGGGGCGGGCCCGACTTGATGGTGGTGGCGCTTCCCCGAAGCCCGAGGAGCCGAGGGCGCCGCGGGCAGGGGCGCCCGCGGCCGCGGGCCCTGGGCCGGCGGCCCCCCCTTCACACGGGGCGTGTGCGCTCGCGGACGCTCCGCGCGGAGCGCGCCTGGACGGCCGCGCATCATCCACGGGATCGCCCCCCCTGGAATCCAGTCCGCGAGGGCGTGGACGTCGATGCATTCGCCGCTCGCGAGGGAGGCGAGGGAGGAGGAGGAGGAGGAGGAGGAGGAGGAGGAGGAGGAGGAGGAGGAGGAGGAGGAGGAGCTGCGCACTCTCAACGGCGTCGGCGAAGAAATGTATATATATATATATATATATATATATATCAGCCGCTTGTTCTACACCAGGGTCTCGTCGGCTGCTTCCTGGACGCTGACCCGGATTCTCGGCCCCCGATATTTCTATCCTGGGCTGCACGCACACTGCTGCCCCAACGTCTGCTCGGTACTTCACCGGAGAAGTGTCCAAGATTCTATAGAGGAAGGCTTTTCGAATTACGAAGCGTACTCGTAGCTACAATGGGGGGACCACAACATGCCGACACCTCTACTCCCCAGGCTTCTCCAGGGGTGCATTCTGACCAGGGTTTCGAGGCGAATCCAGTGATGGCGACGAGGGAAAGGCAGCGGCATCCGTATATTTTCCTCCTCTGGTACACGCGTCTGGTGTGGAGAAGGCTTAACTGCCAGAAAAGGGGCCAAACTGCCAACAATACCGTAGTCTATGATTGGCCGGCTCACGGAACTCCGAAAGGTCCCCACATGAAAGTACGCCTCGTTTTTGCTTCGTTTCACACGCTGCACCCTCTAAATATCATTCGGATGTCTTGCGACGGGCCCACACAACACCTACCCATGTCTCGGCGCAGTACATGTCTCAAAGTCTTCGAGATGAGCTGGGGCCAGAAAAGGAGTGCAGAGGCAGGGGTGCGCAAACGCTGGTAAACCAGCCTACCACCTTCCGCCGACCTTCCGCCACCTTCCGACGACCTTCCCCCGACCTTCCGGTAGCAAACCCGCCGCCATCTTTTACTTCCGCCAGCTTCCGGCGCATGCGACTGCGCCGAGGGCAAAGCAAGGGCTCCACAATATGGAAGCATGCCTCTCAGAGAGGGGAGGCGGAGGGACAGTATGGAGGATCTGGCCTGGGAACCGCGGTCCACTCGGCCGCTCGGGGGAGAGGTTGGGGAAGCTCGGAGGAATGCTTGCAACGGGCTGCAGCCGCATGTAATGCAGATTTGGGGGGTCGCCTTCGATGATCGAGGGTGGAAGTTTTCGGGCGGTGTGGGATAATGCTGGGCACGTTCGGGCGTGCACAGGAATTCAGCTGCAGGAGCTGTATTCTTTGCGCAGGCGGGGGAAGGCCCCCAGACCTCTGGCAAGTCGACAAAAAGCGTGGGATGATCTTCGTCATACTCGACGTCTAGAAGTTTCCAAGCCCCGGGACCGTCAAACATTCACACCTCCCAGAACGTTGAATAGCAGCTGCCATGTGCTGTGCTGGATCACAAGTTGCGATGGACTCCCCGCGGGCTACCAAATCGCCCGTTGCCTCATCCAGCGTGCCTCAGTCAGCGTCCGTTGCCACATTCGATATCCCTTCCTCCTACAGCATTGACAATTCAGAAACCACTCCATGGGTTGTGCCGTAGGTTGCGCCAGACACCCAGCGGGCTTGGCCTGGTTACTCTCCATAGGATGTACCGTAGGTTGCGGCGCAAGCGACGAAATTTGTGCCCGATCCCCGCGGGCTCATTACAAAGGTTGCGTCATACGTTGCGCTACACACCCGGCGGGCTACCAAATATCGAATTCTAAGGTCTGTCTACTCCGCATCGCCTCACCTTGCGCACGACAGGCTGCGTCACTCACCCCGCAGACTAGAACATCGCGACTTACCCGGTGTGTGCATATTCGATCGGTTACGCCGTACGTTGCGCACCACAGTGTGCACCAAACACCCCGCGGGTGACCGAATTGGGATTTCGCCGGTCTGTATGCTCCAAGGCTGCAGCGCACACGACCCAGGCTACCAAATTGCGATTCCGCCTGTACAGTGGAAAACAGTCCACAAAAAACCTTCCACAAGAAACCCAACCCTGAAATCCCAGGACGTCCATTGTTTTTTCGAGTGAGACCGTCGCGCTCTCCAAAGCAAAACTATCCAAACCCAAGAAACCCAGGGCACCCTGGAGGCAAGCAGGGTGTTGCTTGGCATGGGTCTCCACTGTATGTACATGTCCGAATTTGAAGAGCAGGTTGCGCCTGATCCCGCGCGGCATACTGAAACGATTGTGTCTATTTTCCAACGCATGCTGGCCAATGTTCGATAAGTTGTGCCGTGAGCTACAGAATCGTGAATCCTATAGTCAGTCTACAACCCATTGGTTACGCCATAGGTTGCGCGCCACAAGTTGCGCAACCCACCCCACGGGCTACCGAATCCTGACTTCCCCTGCCTGTCTACATTCCTTATGTTGCACCATGGGTTGCGGCGTACGGTGCGCCGAACACTCCGCGGGCTACGATATTGGCTCATGCCTCACTGCGTCTGCCTTCACAATGTTTGAAAACTTACCAGTGTTGATTTGAATGTCGACCTCTTCGTGCGCCAAACAACGTACCAACATTCGCTGTGTACGAATACCCAGCCTGAAGAGGAGCTGGGCCTGAGGATGGGGTCGAGAACTCCATGGGGCAGGCGACTCGAACAAAAGCTTGTCGTCAGAGGAGAACTCCATCGACCCCCAGTGACCACCACCTTCCTGTTGGATCCTTGGACGAGGCACGTTAGACAGCGGGCTCAAAGGTCTAGCTCTGGGTCGATGGCCGATCGCCGAATACCTCTTGGTCGCCTCTCTCGTCTCCATGCGAGGAAGGTGGGTCCAGGGAGGACGGAGGACAAAGGAGGAAGAAAGAAGGATCGAGGTGAGTTGAGCAGGGACCGACCGTCCCCGCATTCCTTTAGTCCTAGCACACAATGTTCTTAGAAACCAAGAATGTTCTAATGATAAAATCAATGTTCTTAGAACGTGTACCCGATGTGACGAAACAAGACAGGCTCCGCCAGAACTGTTCTAAGCACACTTCGTGGGAGCCACAAGAGGTTCTTAGAACATTGTTTGGTAGGACTATAGGAGAGCCAGGACGCTTCGCCACTGCTTGAGTGAGCGGAGGACGAAGGGTCGAGGCTGGCCTCCACCTCCCCTCGGATCCGCTGCCAACCCCTGGGCGCGCTCGGCACAACGAGCTCGAGACGGGCGCCCGCGAAAGGGCCCCCCTTCTCGCGGGGGACCAGCACGCTAGCGTGGGGCCGCTGCCTGCGACTCGGGCCCCAGCAGTTCTCCGCGCCGCCCCGGTCTGGGACTGCACGTCGTTCATTTCTAGTCGTGGTCATTTCTAGTTGTGCTCTTTCTGATTGTTCCTGCCCCCCTGGTGGTCAGGAAGAGGCCCCGGACAGAACAATTAGAAATGAAAGGGTCTTGGCCCCCTGAAAAATCAAAGACCTTTCGAAGAATTAGAAATGGACAATGTGTACCTCTTGCCTTCGCAGCTCTTGGGGCAGGACAAGGCCAAGACGAGGTCAACATCGGGTGAGGATACGTCCGGAATCCGGAATCTCTGCGATCTGTCGGCTCGGAGCGTCCCGGAACGCTCTGGAACGGACTTCTCTTCATCCTATGGCCCCGCCCGAGCCTGCCTTCG